>SNQJ01S0193679.1:0-17725 GCA_010110895.2 Picea sitchensis
AGAGCCGACCCTGATTCGAGAGTCAAATCATCTTGGGGGCCGGTCCATAGGCGGTCAGGAGGCCGACTTAAGCAATTAATGCGCCGTATTAGCAGATGCGCGGCTTTTTGTGTGGACAGTCGCGCGTCGGGCGCGCATGCGCGCGTAACACGTTTTTGTCCCGCGCATGTGCGCGCGCATAAAGCTGCTATAAAGCGCCCTTCAATTTTTGGTTACTTTGTATAGTTTTTGACCCTTCTGGAATGCTGTGAATTTAATTCAGTGCCATGAATGACTTCATTGTTATTTTGATGATGTGGAGTTCTTGTCGCCATGTGCAGACGAAATTTCAGTGATAACACCACCTATGGTTGCTCATGAGTTTCATAGATTTTCCTTTAAATATGCCACATTTCCTCCTTAGAAGTTTGTATAAAATGGCTAAACATTTCAAGAGGGAGAAAGCCGACTCCAGCCTCTTCCACCACTGTTTAATTAAATTATTATAGTTCATCATTTGAGGTTGAGTGGTGACTGTTGGGAAGCTTTCTTGTTGAGGATTGGCTTTGCCCATCCTGAAATTGGACAAGTTGACAAAACCATGGTCACAGAAACCCTTGTCGTGCCTATCGTGCCCTCTCCTACACTCTTACCCTCTGTTGAACCCTCAACCTACTCGAACGATAACCTACCCGACACCCTGCCTAACTCATGTCTAAAAGACAGTGCTAAGCCTGTTAAGAGGTCTGTAAATAAAAAGGGCAAAGTTAACAATGATGTCAATTGCAAGGTTAAGAAGGCCGCGCGCTGGGTATCAAGGTGTGCTCACAATAAACCTAAACAAAACAAAGACTAGAAACCAATTATGTTGAGTGAAGATTCTGATTCTGAAATCGAGTGGCTTCTAACCGAGGAGTATCCATACTCACACGGCCTTTGTTCAGTCAAGCCCTATGACTACGTGACGAACCTCCCGCCATGCCTTAGAGATGACCCCAACTTCCCCGGGATCAAACTCGATAGTGGAACTGCTGGTAAATTAAGAGATTCTTCACTTGTAATTACACGGCCTAATCAACCACAGTGCAATGAATGCAAGTCGTGGCTCGATCGATATTATTCAGATGTCCCTTTGCTCCAATACTGAATCAAGTCCTTGGAGGACCGAGTAAATGTGCTAACCAAAGAAAACAACAAGTTTCTAGCTAATGATAAAAGGCAGAAGACTACAGACTCTGTTGTTTTCAAAAATGTAGAGGCAGCCACTACCATTGTTAATTCAAAAATAGCTTGATCGAATCGAATCCCTGAAACCAAGGTATGGTATTTCAACAATGATTTTAGAATGATTTTGTTTGTTTTGAATTAGCATAAAGGATTTGTTTGTTCAATCACACCTATTTCTGTTATGATTGAATTGATACAATACGATTCTGTTTGTAAATAATAACTAGCTACAGAATCGTGAGATTCTGTAGCTAGTCATAAAAAATTGAATTTTTGTTGATTTTACAACTAAACACAATCTGAAATCGTGTATTCTTGTGAAATTTGAGGTACACACGAATTTTAAAGGAGCTTGGATCGACTGTGTCATATTTGAACATGATTTTTCTTTACATACTTTTGGATTAGACTGTTAGTCTTAGATAGAAATAGGAATTTGGGAGATTGTTCCCATAATTTTTGCAACAGTTTTGATAATTTCCACAAGGAATGTTTTCATCCTGTGGCCTTTATATATCTATTATTTTTGTAAAAAAACCATCGTTTCTTGGGAGAAGAGACTATGGATTGATGACGATTCAGACTGGAATGAAAGTGGATGTTTGTACGGCTTTAGCTTCAATATATCATACTTTTATTTCAAGTTTTGTTCATTTCAATTTGTAATCAAATTATTGACTACTTTACATATCATAATTTGTTACAGGTTGATGTGATGCGATTTAAATAGTGTCCATATTTGATGTCTCTCATTTTACATACAACAATTATCACTGTTTTAATTTAATGAATAGAAGGTTAATCTTCTTTGTTAAATGAGCAGTTATATACAAATATTTGCAGTGAGATTTATCTTGATGTGATTATTTGTAAACTATAAAATTGATGTTGCTACATCATTTACCTGTTCTGTCGTTAGCATTCAAAAGTGTTGTTGCTTCGTGTTTACGCGAAGTATTGGAAAATCCGGTGCGGGTTGGCCTCATTGAACAGTGAACGCAGATGCCTTTGTACAGGACAAATAGGAGATGATAATTTCAGATCAGTTTGCTATTTTATTTTAATAGTTTAATTAATATAAGAATTCTCTGTAGTTTAGATAGATATATAATACAAATTGTTATTTTTATTGCTTAGTTAGTTAGCTGTCATTTCTTTTCCTGTTTATGAAAGTTATAAAAAATCAAAAATACTGAACAATAGCTTTGTTGTCAATTCATACATGATTTTCGCAGGTTTTTGATTAAAATTTTGCAACTTGTGAATACTGTACATATAATAGAAATATTAATATATCTATGCACTGTATATTTAATAAGTATAACTATTATTTTGTTAACCAGTAAAACCGTAAATATATGTTAGACTTGTATATAGGTTGCAGTAGTTGTTTTTTCACTTAGATTAGTTTCTTTAGCTTAGTTTTTCTTTCACTTTCCTAAGACTTATATCGGCTAACGGAGCCGCTAAACTCGTCGGAGTGGATTAATCCAAATGGCTTGGGTTATTTAGACAACCCCGGACCGGATTCACTCCTCCAATTGACGAGTGTTCAATTTCGCTCGTCAACACAACCATAATGCCCAAAGAAACCACAACATAAGATATACGTGGTTCACGCCCTCCCTGGGGCTACGTCCACCAAATATTATCTTCTTTATTGCCTTATGTCAAGATTCTTATAGGCAGAGAGCATAAAAAACTTACTCTGCATAGAACAAAAGATATACGTGCACTTCGCTGGATCCTCCTTCTCCGAGCTAGGTCATAGCACAAACCTTTACACAGTCACTTGCACTTAGCTCTGCAAGTTCTCAACACAACATGCACAAAGCATTTACAAATTGCACTTAGCATTGCACCCTCTCTTCCACCCCCAACTTACATCGCCTAGAATTCTGTTTATAAATTACAAAAGGGCCTAAACATGGGTAAACCCATGGGTCGACATCCCCATACCCATTACATAAGCCCAAAGCCCAAAAATCCCTAAACAAAGAGTCAAGATCTCGCGATCTCTGCTTCGACTTGTGCTCCGCCTTTGATAGCATGGTGAAGTCCCTAAAATACGTCAAAAGTGACCAAGGATCCCAAAAACTTGGTCAAGGGCCAACAAACCCCCAACATTCACCTGTGACTCATCCCGAGACACTCTTCTCTGGGTAACTCTGCTTCAAAAGCCTCGATCTTGGCTCGAGCTACTTTGACCTACTACTTCTCCAAGGCCTCCTGTTCGACAAATTCTTGAATAACTGCCTCATTGAAAGGTCCCTTTAAGGGTTGTTCGAGTGCAGTGACTACTTGTTCCAGCTCTGCTCCACAGCCTTCAATCTCCTCAAACAATTGGCAAGCTTCATCCTAGACTGGATGGAGCCTCTAAGTCACTTCCATGACTTTGCTCTGTATGGTGTGAACCTGTTGCTGAACAATGAGTTGTTCCTGGGACCATTTCATTCTCTCAACTGCTAACAGGAGCTTCAACTGTTCCTGTAATGTCGCTTCTTACTGCTTTAGCTCCTGGAGCTGTGACTCCAGTGTCTTCAGTTAAGGATCTTCAGTAAGTCACTCATAAGTCTACGCACTGTGATCACTTATTTGTTTACATTCCATGGTGGAGACCTTGATTCTCTCAAATACGTTGTGAGAAGTGGCTTCTCTTTGGTCTCGCACATCCTCCAGAGTACTTGGTGTTTTTTTTAGTTCTAGGTATGTTATTCTCTATTGAAGATTTTGGATGGCTTCAGCAAGTTGTGCTACTTGATTCTCCACTGGGTCTTCCTCCTTGTGTGAAGTTCTTTGTTGACTATTAATTTTACTCCAACCTTCTCCATGAGCAGTTGTTCTTTCTCATGATGGATCTGTGCCTTTTCCTCTTCAAACTTTTCTTGGAGAGTAGCCTTCTCTTACTGTGCAACCCTGTGTTTCTCTATTACTTCCTCTTGTGCTTGCTTCAAGGCCATTGTGGTCTGTTTTGTTTCTTCCTATGCATGACAAAGGAAAGCTTCGGTCACATCGGCTAGTCTGCAGAGTTGGGTAGGCTCATCTCCCAACTCTGTTTCTTCTAATGGAGGGGGTGCAGTGGACACTGTGCGGCTGGAGTGAAGGGCCTGTTGTACCCCTCACAGTTCTACTTCAATTTTTTCATAAATGTTCTCTTTCTTAGCTTCATTTATCTGCAAAATATCTTCCGAAGCGTCTTATTTGGATGTGATAATGAAGTTGAAGTCATCGAGCATGAGAATAGTCTTCAGTTTGATCTTACTAGCTCTGGATTTCTTCTGCAATGTAGGCTTCATGGGAGAAACCTTTATTTTCTTAGATGGATCAGCCTCATCCATGGGATCCCTAGGCGGTGTTACTTTGCCTGGCTTCTGTTGGTTTTATTTTCCATTGTTTTCTTATTTATCTACTTCGTCATCACCTCCTCCTCTAGGTGAGTCTAAAGAAGTTTCTTCTGATGCACTTCTCAGCTGCTAGACTACTTCGGTCTTTTTCCTTCTCCTAGCTCTAGGTGTGTCATGCTCTTCGTGAGTGGCCTCTGGGCTGCCAATTAGTTCAGGATCGGAAAATTATGTGGGGTTAATAGGGATAAGGATATTTGTAGGCCACTCCTTAGTTATTTCTTCTAAGTCCTCTTCTGTGAGTTTATAATAACTATGTATTACTTCTTTGTGTTCGTCTCTGTGCACAGTGATGTAAATAAAATGTTTGTCAGCATGGAACTTCAAAAATGGCCTGAACCTGTGCAGGGTGTTCGGTGTTATACGAGGGACAACCTCAATATCCCTCTTTAACTGCAAGTATTAGGTGTGGAACACCGAATTTTATTTCCATTATTTTCCTATATCGCTTGAATACCATAGCGAAGTGAACTTCACAGCTAAGGGTTCAAATGGCTCTAGTTCAGGGAAGGTCACACCTTTCGACATTTCCCAAGCTATGAACATGATGAGGATCAACAGCCAACTAAAATGGAACTTATAGCCCTGATCCTGAGCTTCACGGAAATATTGGTCTAAATGGTTCACTAAGTACTTGGCCCAATTCATCTGTAGCCCCTCCATGCATTTCCCTGCAAGGTCAATAACAAACCCTGTGACCTACGTGGGTTTGTTCTTATGGACTGGCTTACCAGAAATAAACTGGAAAGAAACATGGACTGCGTAATTCTAGATGGAGGCTACCTTGTAGCCTCGATTCCCCTTCTCCACATCACCATATGTATATTTAATCTTATGCGCTAGGGTGCGATCTGCAGCCTTCCCTGGGTAGAAGTCTTGTGGGTCTGGCCCCTGCATGCTCAATTCGGTGATCTGATGGATCAACGACGTATCAACGGTGATGTGTCTGTCTAGCCACAAATAATCTCCATGGAAGATTGACATCAGGATCTTAACGCACATGTTAACCTCTTAGTGCCTTCCAAAATGGGGTATTTTCATCATGTTCAGGATGGTGGACTGCATGAGGTCCATAGTCCATGGTTGGGGGATTATCCTTGACTTCTTCCCCTTCGTCCTAGTCAAATACCTATGAGGAGCGAGCATGTTGAAGTTATTGCAATCCCTTAGGTTAAATTCGTTGATATTTAATGTCATGATATTATCCGGCTGAGGCTTGCCTGTGCGTATCCTCTTCGGGAGGTACACAGTGACCAAGGTGTAGTCGAAGTCCTTGGGGACATTGTCACTATTCACCACATCAGCCAGAGGCGAGATGTAGTTGGGAAGGATAGTTGGGATTAACTTCATGTTTTCCAAGTCATCTCGATGCTTGGTTCATTTCTCATCTGCAGCTCGGGATGGTCCGGATCTGCGAGCAGTCGATGGGGAGGCTTGCACCCTCGCGTCGATGAATCTTGAAATCATGTGGACATCACTTTCTCTGCCATTAGATCGATTAAAAAATCCTCTACTAACTTCTCCACAATGTTGAGCTCGTCCGACATGCACGCTCGAGATTGAATACCTCAGGCTGATGAAAAAACACTCAATGCAATGGAATGGATGGCAAGGTCTCAATAAGCACAACATAGTAATAATGAGTTCTCTTGTTGGCTTGGATACAATTCGCGAAAGTGTTCTCGGTGCAATATTCAATGGAATAACTAGACAACAAGGTAACGTATCTCTCCAATGGGAGAGAAGCCTTCATCAATGTAGTTTTTTCCATTACGGCACAGTCCCAATGGTTCGATGGTGAGATTTATGGTCATAACTATTGTTATAACCGTTCGGGAGAGTCGGTATAACGGTCATAATGCCTCCAATGGTTATATCGCTCCGCTATGGTGAAGTGTCATTCTAATTTTCTCTAATATTCTGGCAAAGTTTGAATTCTGGAGAACCTCCTTTTGCAAAGTCTTCTCTGGAACTTCCTGGTAATTTCTCTAACTTTGCTTTCTTCTTGTTGAGATTTCTAGCCTTCTTCCCTGTGACCCGCGTTACTAGGTTTCTCTTCCCATTCTGATTCTTATCTCCTCTTGGCATAGTAACTTCACGCTATTGATGGTATTTTGTAGGGTTCAAGGCCAATACTACTTATTTGTCTGGGGTAGGTGCTCTACTTTCTTGTATAGACAGGTGTTTCAGGTCTGCTTGTGTTCTTTCAACTTGAACAACCAGATTTTTGGTCTTCAGTAGCTTCGAATGGTTTTATTGTTCTTCCAGTAAGTGTTTTATTCTCTTAACCATGAAGTCTCTCAGTTCTTTCTTTTTCTTTTCTATAGCTTCCTCTTCTTGATTTCTTAGGATCCGATCTTTCTCAATCCAGGATTTTCCTAGTAACATAGAAAATGGGGCGTTGTTCTCAATAAATTTAACAACCTAAAATTCTTCTTCTATCGAAGTTCCATGAGTGTTCACATATGTCTGGGTAATTATTCCACATAGGGTTATCAACATTCCTCTAAATAATCCTATTCCTCCCAATGAAGGAATCATAGCAGGATTTCCTAAAATTTCCCAAGTTCTTTCTGTCATAATATTCACTTGTGTTTCTTCATCCAGAACACAGTCTATGTCGAATTCTCCTATTCTTGTTTCTATGAATTCTTTCTCTTTAAAAATCTCTAATAAGTTGATATCTTTGTGGTCATTCAGGGTTTCTTTCATTTGTAGTAATACAATCTTTGATTCTTTATGGGGTTATGTCATGGTCTCAGTTTCTTTGCCTTTCTCATGATTTTCTTGTCTCATATTCATTCTTTAAACCTTAGCAATCATTCTAGGGCAATCCAAAACTTCATGATCCATAGCTTTACAACAAAGACAACTAGGTATTCTATCAGGGAAATCCTTATCAAGATGGCTCGACCTTCTGCAACTATAAATTTTTTTTAATCATCTCTTCCTCTTAAATGATCCCCAACCTTTCTTGCACTGTGCACTACGATTGTAGTAACTAACCTGCAAAAAATTCTTCCTAGGATCCTGCATCCATTTGTTAGTCCAAACATTCTTTCTATGCATAGGAATAACATATCTTTCATTATTTCTATCAGATCTATTCATATCAAACCTTATTTCTTCTAATTGTGCCCTAGTTCTCATATTAGGACAAAATTTATCAAACATACCTAGATCCATACTTTTGAAACAAAACTTTCCACTTATCTGACCTTCAATAGAGCACAAAGCTTTCAGATCTAAAAAATTTCACTACTTTTACCTTTTTCAGAGAACAAAGCTTCAAGATCTTACCTCTTTTCTTCAGATCTGCTTCCTTTATTAGAACAAAGCTTCACAAAATAGAATATTGTGCACTAAAGAAACAGATCTACGCACAAAGCTTTCTTTCTTTTCTTCAGTTCCCAACAATCACAGTTTCAGGTCCCAACAATGGAACCATTTTTTGGCACACAGGGGCAGACCTAGGGTTCAACGCTTCAACAACGCACCAACAAAACCATAACTACCGGCCCTTTTAGCAACACCTGTGATGCAGATGAAGTCTCGCTCGAGGTAGAGGCAGGGGTGGCTGCAGGACTCAGATGTCTGGAACCTTAGCTAGGAAAAATATCTATGACTACAATACTCTAACAAAGCACTTAGCAGTCACCATTCATCAGTATTTAACCAGTACTTACTTCGTAGATAAAACCTTACTTACACAGCAGCGCAGTATTCACTCAGATATAACACATCTAAGCACTTAGCATTTGGAAATAGATAAGATCTAGCATACATTTACATCGCTAAGCACTTATCTATCATATCTTATCCATCTAAGCATGCATTATGGCACTAAGCATAAATCACACAAACAACATAACAACCATAATGCACAAAGCAACCACAACACAGGATATACGTGGTTCACCCCCTGCCTGGGGCTATGTCCACCAACTCTTCTCTTCTTTATTGTCTTATGTCAAGATTCTTACAGGCACAGAGCATCAAAACCCTACTCATCATAGGACATGAGATTTGCGCGCACTTCGCCAGATCCTCCTTCCCTGAGCTAGGTCATAGCACAAATCCTTTACATAGTCACTTGCACTTAGCTCTCCAAGTTCTCAATACATTATGCACAAAACATTTACAAATTTCACTTAGCATTGCACCCTCTCTTCCACCCCCAACTTACATCGCCTAGATTTCTATTTATACATTACAAAAGGACCTAAACATGGGTAAACCCATGGGTCGACCTCCCCATACCTGTTAGATAAGCCCAAAGACCAAAAATCCCTAAACAAAGGGCCGAGATCCCATGATGTCTGCTTCGACTTGTGCTCCACCTTCGAAAACCTATTGAAGTCCCAAAAATAGGTCAAAAGTAACCAAGGATCCCCAAAACTTGGTCAAGGGCCAATAAATTCTATGCTTGGATGATGATGCAAGCTGCTAAGGTGATAGGATTATAATGTGAAAGCAAGAACCGACAATAGGCTCAATACTGCAAGCAAGAGATTGAGATGCAATTACGACTTAACGCCAAAAAATGTCCTCTTTTTTGTAAATTTAGTCTACTTGGTTTGAAAAAGGGGTAAACTTACACCAAATAGAAGTCCTTTCAAATCCAATTTATGAGTTTGAAAGAGACAAGTTCACTTGGAAATCTTTTCTCTTTTTGAGAGAGTTGAAAAAGAACTTAAATCAGACTCGTTGGGAGTCTCGCAAGGTATAGGTCACCATGATTATGAGTAAGAAATGAGGTTCAAACACAAAGTCATATATTAGCTATAAGGGACTCCCAATCCTATGGACAAAAATCTTTGCATGGGCACCGAATAACGCAGAATCTCTAACTAGGGCACCCATGTTTGGTAAGTCTCTACCATTCAATAATGACACTTCTAGTTGCAGAAAGAAGGTTCCATGTCGCTACTAAATGGGTTCATACCTAAGGAATATGAATTGCAGTCATAGGATGATGAAAACGTGAAAAATGGATTGATGACTTATCCTATATGTTGGTTGATGAAAATAATTGTCCAAAGTTACGAACGGGCCACATGGCGCTATAAACCACACAAATCCCTGGATAAAACCACCAAAACTAACTTTATCCACTGTCGTATTAGTCCATTAGGCCAAAATATTAGTAAAAACTATCCAAAGTGGGTAAGATTTTCTATAAATAGTAAAAATAACCAATTTTACTATACCATTTGTAATTTTTACCCAAATAGTGCATTTCGGACCAAATTGCCCCCGAATTTCAACTGTTGATTTCGGGAGCCACGAGTGATGAAATCAACAACCGTCTGGACCAGGTAATTCGCCTTGATCCTCTCTTTATTTCTAGTGGATTAATAATTGCAATTATGTCTCATTTTTTTAGTATTTCAAGGCGCAACATAGAAACTAGGGTATATGCAGGCTATAGATCATCGGGTTGTGTATACGTAGCCCTATATGCGACTGTTTGCAAAAAAACCATTGTATAAGAAGCCCTATACATGACTATGTAATTGTTATCTTGCGTACAAGTCTAGAGATATGGTTTTTAAAATGTTACTAACTAAAAAAATGGTTTTAATCTTGTAGGATAGTGCTAGAGTGGAGAGAAAGAGAGCATGAAGAGGTGGATGTTGCAGTGGAAAGAGATCAAGGGGCCTATATGGCATTAGAAATATGTGGGTTGTATTAGTTTTTGTCTCTCAAAGGTATGAGGTCTCAAGTGAGACTTCTCCAGATGTTAGTGAATTAATGGTATTTGGATACGGAGACCTTCAACCTTGATGGGAAACCATTGAGGATTGAAGTTGAGGACATATACTTTTTGACAGGATTGTCATGTCAAGGTGAGGTGGTCAGCCTCAAATCCTAGGGAGTTAGGAGTGGCATGAAGATAGAGGAATATATAGCCACTCATTGCATTACAGGGACCAAGAAGGCAAGGAGACAACTCCCGATCAGAGCGATAAAAAATATAAGTCTCAAGATTGTTCTCCTAGTGTTGACAAAGATCATAGGGTCAACCTCTTTTCACCAACCATAGAGGCCACTTATGTTATATTCAGTGGAGTGATTTCTACCCATGGTTTACGACTGGTGCACCTCACTGCTGGCCAACTTGAAGAGCCAGTTAACAGACTGCAAACTAGGTAGAAAGAGGAACTTTGGGTTCACATCATTCCTATGTAGTTTTTTTTTCGAGCGGGTTCTAGGCTTGGGCCCTAGAGTCGATATTGTTTTGCATGGACCTCACAATCTATCCATGTCACAGTGGACTAAGGTGATGAGGTGATAGGGGGGTGGTAGAGTGCCAACACCCTAAAATGACGAGTTTTTCTTCTAGTGGAGCTGACAGGTGATGGCTCTTGAGGACTACCCTTATGTAGGGATTGACTTAAGAGGGGATCCATAAATGTCGTTACCACTAGGTTCCTCCTACAGAGACATAGGTATGCAAGTGTTTTTGAATATTTCATTTTTTTGTATTTTTGTATAAGAAAACAAAAATACTTTTGGATGATGTCAAGTACTAAATAAACATGTATGTTACATAGATGCGGGTCCATAATGGCCGGATGAACTTCCATGACACCGATGGAGGCACCGGGGGGATGAGCCAGCAGGAGGGGATGTTGATAGAGTGCTTCAAAATGTGTAGGGAAACCTCTCTCGTTTGATGCAAATGATTCCCATGGTTCAGGTAGAGGATCTATCAGAGGTGATGCAGCGATAGGTGGTGGGTGTGCCACATGCTTGGGTACGACTCTTTCAGTGTCTCGCAAACACCATAGTATTCTATCATGACACACATCTGACACCATAGACTTAGATGTCGTGATTATTCTATGATCGACTGTATATGTATTTTGATGGTGTGAGCCACAATTTTGTACTATAATACCATATTTTTGGAGAGATTAAATATATATTAAAAAACATTGGTCTTCATCTTTACTTATATTACAATGTGTACATTGATGAAAGTGTTTTCTTTTCTTTAGTTATGTGAAAAATGCCAATCTAAAAAAAAAATAGCATACGCATCAGATACATAATTATAACTTATAGGTATGTGATGATAAGTAATAAAATCAAAATTTCATTCCAAAATTCGTACACATAAAAATCGTCAGAGTAGAGTAGGGTCTTGTACACGGTAATTGACATTCAACTAACATACTACTAACTAGGAGTCTAGGCAAACTTCTAAAGAGAGAATACCATGTGAAATGGAATCATGTAAAAGTTCTATAACAGAGCTATATTCGGCCACATTATTCATTGATGGCCCTAGGAAAATACCACCTGAAGACACCAGTAGACCTTCGGATGAGTAAACAACCCAAGTGGTGGAAGATGAGTCTGTGTATGATGACTGGCCCCATCTGCAAATCCTAAGTAGACCGAAGATTCCGTTGACATCTACCAACCAAGGGAAAACTAGGTAAGCAAGATGAAGATAAGAAATCGGGAAAAGATATATACACTAAAATACATTAGTATACAAAGAGTTATGCCCAAGCTTGGGGCTCAAGAATAATATATTTTCAAGTAGATCCCATTCCTGGGCTCAGCCAGTATATTCCCTTCATAATGCTCTAATTTGTATGTTCCTTTTTATAAGACACATTGCAAGATATAGGGACTATGCCACATGGTTTTGAACTTTTCTTCGCCCAGCGGTTCTTTGGCTTGGTCGTACAGAAGGAACAGGTCACCCTCAGCGTACTGTCAAGGATAGAAAGACTTATCATATTGGACCTTGACACATCATTTATTCACCTCGATAGTCATGGAGGCATCTCGACGCTGCTCATATAGACTCTCTAGCTATACAAGGTGTTGTTTGAGATCGAAAGTGTCAGGTAGGAGCGTAACTGCCAATCTAAGATAAGGGATTTCACATTCAATAGGTAGGATCGACTCCACACTGTGCACTAACTAGAAAGGAGAAAAACTGGTGCAAGTCTTAACCGAGGTTTAGTATGCCCAAAGTGTTGGATAAAGCATGATATTCCAGTCATATTTTCTCTGGCTGGTTGTTTTCTGCAAAATGGTCTTGATAGACTTGTTCATGGCCTCTACTTGTCCATTTTCCTAGGGGTATTAAGGGGAATAATTAACATGTTTAAACCCCAGTTTCGATGTTAATTCTTTCATCATTTCGTTCTGAAAGCGACTTCCATGATCAGTGACAATCTCACTCGGGATTTTGAACTTGGCTATAATTTGATTGAACACAAATAATGTAGTAGCCTTACCATCAGATTTAATTGTAGGCAAGGCCTCGACCCACTTAGTAAATTAGTCTACGACCATGATAATGGGTTGATGACCCCCAACCGAAGTTGGGCTGTAATCCACAAATTCCACCCCCCACTTGGTGAAGGGACTAACGGTAATGACTAAATGGAGAGGGGTTGGATGTAAGCGCATATTCTAAGTGAACACCAATAAGGGGTGACAGTTCTTAATCACTTCTACACAATCTTTATAAATAGACGGCCATAAATAATCGGCTCGCAAAATTTTCTAGGCTTTCGCAAGCCCAGATAGATGACCACCACAAACCCCACTATGGCATTCATTTAAAACAGACTCAACTTCTTCATGAGTCAGTCAATGACGCAAGATATTGTCTACTCCTCAGTGATACAAATTGTCGTCGATGATAAGGTAGTTCTTAGCTTGGTATCATATACGTCATCGATCATCTCTCGAAAGATGATGAGGGAACTTCAAAGTTTGAAGATAGACCACAATATCTCCATACCAGGTATTTGACGATGAGATAATTAAAATTTGTTCATCTGCAAATGAATCAACATGAATATCATCCTCATCTAACTGAGGGAAGTCATATAATAACTCTACAAAATCTAGCGATTTCTTGGATTTCGCAGAAGAAAAATCGACATCAAATTCTTGTAAGATGACAATCCATTTATTGTATTTCCCCCCTATGATATGCCTAGTAAGGACGTATTGAAATGGATTGAAATCGACAACCAAAATAGTTTTACAAACCAATATATAGTGTCATAATCGTTTAACTACGTGAACGACAGCCAAAGCTAGCTTTTCAACATGAATATTTGCGTTCATGGCTGACTAAGTTTCAACTAAGATAGTAAATGACGTGCTCATGGAGCTCATCATCCTCCTGAACCAACACCATACCAATCGTCTCTTCGAACGTGGAAATATAAAGAAAGTAATATCTACTATAATACAAAGACTTTAGCAAAGGTGTTGATACCAAGGCTTTCTTCAAAGCATCAAAGGATTCCTGGGCTCACTCATCCTAGATAAAAGGAGATTCCTTCTTTAAGAGACGCATGAAAACATTATTAATATTGGCATAGTTCACTATAAACCTTCATAAAAATTTATCTTTCCCCTGTAAACCTTGAAGTTTACGAATAGTGCGCAAGGGAGGCAATCAAAGTATTGCCTCAAACTTTAATAGATCCACCATGATCCCCATATTAGAGATTAAGAATCCTAGAAGTCGACCTGACCTAACACAAAAGATGCATTTATGAGGGTTCAAATAGATGCGGTAATGGCAACATCTTTCAAAAACTAGTTGAAGGTGGGTAGGGTGATCCATTCTCTTACAGGAGTGATCAACGAGATCGTCGAGATAGGCTTCGAATATATTCTTGAGATCCTAAAATGTGAAGATCATAGCTCATTGGAAGGTTGCTCCGGCGTTCTTAAGGCCGAAAGGAATTTTTCAGTATGCTAATGTACCCCAAGGACAAATAAATGCCATCTTGTTTTGGTCTTTGGGCTTAATCTGAATTTGATTATACCCTGAAAATTCATCCATAAAAGAAAAAACTTCACTTCCCGCACACTCATTGAGAATATGGTTAATGAAGGACATCGAGAAGTTGTCTTTAGGACAAGACTTATTCAGGTTTCGAAAATCCATGCATACACAGATGGTTCCTTTCTTTTTATTCACAGGAATGAGATTGGATACCCATTCAATAAAGGGAACTAGGTAGATAAAGCCCGCGGTAATGTTACCCATGATTTTGGTTGTCATGATGATGTATTGATAATGGTGTACTCAGGTTCTTCATAAGAACTTTCTCTTGAGAAAAGTTACTTTCATCTCTTCCCAGAAAACTCATTTTTGAAGAAGGTTCGCAGGCTGCTAATATATTTGGGTGCGAGAATGACCCATTCTCGCAGGCTGCTTTAAGCCAGGGTGCGAACTTCTCGCACTGTGTTGAATAGCCAGGGTGAAAAATCTTCCTAAAGCATGGAAAAAGATGAATTCTCGATGTTTCTAGAAGGGAATATTCTAAAGGAATGGGTTGGCATTCGAATGGTTATCCTTGTAATGGATTCCCCGATATTGTGGGATCATTCTTATCCAAGTAACTATCTCATTCTCTCCTATATATTGAGGGAATTCTCATGGAAAAGGTTAAGCAAGATTCATTGGGGAATTGGTGAAAGAATTGTGTGAAGGACTTAGCCTGAACAGCAGCTTGGAGACTCTAGCAAGTCTATCAAGAGGATTTGATCTTCTTCATACAAGGATTGAGCAAGTGTGTGTGTTGGAGCCAAGAGCCATCGAAAGGAAGCTTATGACATCAAGGCGATTAGGTTGTAATCTTTACTTTCAATCAATATGATACAGTGGCATGTCCCTTTCCCATAAAGCTATTCTCACTTTATTGTGTAATTCCTTGATCATACACATAAGTTAACTGTTGAATATATTTTTCTATCTTCACTTTGGTTGGTTTGTGTTGTCTTGTTCTTGACCTCACGAGAGCATCGGAGAAAAGCAGGAGAAACAGAGACCCTAGGAAGTGATATAAAGGTATGTTACTTGTCTATTCCTACTAGCTAATTCAATGGTCAAAACTTAGGGAAAGAGTCATGTCCTGTCCTGTTTTGTTCTAGATCCAGGTGGATCTAGGGAGATCTATTAGTGTCTACACCTACCAATTAGTCCGATAACAATTAAGCAGTTTTTCTACCTATTCCTTAATAGCAAGGGCCTTCCTAGGATTGACATCTCTAATTCATTGCCAAATAGGTTTAGAATCTGGGTAGGTTTTAATCTCATGTTCAACAATTCAAGGGTCAATTCATGGAATCTCTTTATATGACCAAGTGAATACATCGCAAAATTATTTGAAGAGCTCAGTGTAGATCAGAATTTCATCTGATGAACAATCTGCACTGATGTATACATTTTCAACCTTACTAGGAATATGAGAGATATCAATCATGATGGTAGGAGAGATAATTTCCATGTTTCCTTCAACATAAATGTCATGCGTATCAAGTGGAACTACGACATGACCAACTATCTCTCTCAAGGTAGATCTAAAATCATCTTATTCGATTTTAGAAAACTCTGGGAGAAAATAAGAGAGATGGTGCATATCATCCCATGGTCTGTCAGAACCATTCATGGCCTCTACGATTGCTTCATTTGATGTTAAAGTATCATCAAGGCAGTCACATGAGAAATATGATGAAGTGTCCCATAAGGGATTGAGAATAGGATTCTACTCGTCCATCTGCGAGGTGACAAGGTCTGGAAAGGAAGAAGAGTCAAGAACAACCTGATACACTATCTTTGTTTTCAATAGTGGCATAGCCATTCCAGTATGCGACTTCCCTTCACATGACGAAGTCAAGGAAGGTAGGGTTCAAGGATCATTAAAATATGAAGTGCAGAAAGGAATGAACCTCATTGATGAAGCAAATCTACTAGACATGGTGGAGATATGATGAACTGGTGCCTTGAAATCAAAGGTACCCATAAGGGATGAATACATTCAGACACCAATATTCTCAGTTGTCGGCTGAGAATTGTCGATCACAGGGATCAATGGTCCAACCGATGCATTGGGGCTAGCATAGGCAAAGGACAACTGGTCGATTGTCATGATATTCCCATCATGAGGAAAAAAAAGAGTACGAAAGATGAATGATACAATTGCAGTCATAGCATAAGTCCAATTACATCCTAGTAACAAGTTATAGTCGAGGGGTGCATCAACCAACTCAACATCCACCTCCACTATCTTCCCACCTAAATGGACCGAGAAGGCAAGAAGAATATCGTGAGGGAAAAAAGAATGATGCAACACCTTCATTAATAAAATTATGTTTTATGGTATACTTTGAGTAACCCACGTGGTTTTGGAATGCCACATGGTAAGGCAAGAAAGGCTTCACATCTATGACATAAAACTTTATAACCTTATAGCCATAGGGATCTAGAGCTCATAACGTAGATAACAAGGCATTCCTCTATGAAGGACATGTCTGGAGTACCTCCAGAGCCGACATCGCTCAAGGGGTTTGACCTAGATCCTCAACAATAGAGTAATTCTGGGAGGCTCTAGCATTAGGATTGTGGGTAGTGTGCTTGAGTACTCCTTTCGGAATATGAGGCGGGGGATCTATTTTTTCGATATGTAAAGGCATCTTCGGAGGAGGGGGAGACTCTATAATAGGAACATCCTATGAAGAACTATAATTGTGAGACAGTGGCTACATTAACCTCGTACTTAACCATATTGATGCATATATGGTCACCATCTTGCGTCGATGGGTTTTGACTTCCACTCACCGCATTTTCGGCATTCGAGGAGCTCGAGGCCATGTGTTGATTATGTGTAAAAGTATTAGTCAACACAATGGGTGGTATAGATAAAAGCCTCCCAGCTTCCATAAGTTTGGGGCACAAGTAGGTAAGGTGATCAAATGTACAAAGCGTGCAGGGAAACTTCAAATTTCTCCTTTCTTTCTTTCCCTCACGAACATTATTATTCAACTTCTCATTATTAAGGTCCTCCTTGGGTTTATTATTATTCTTCCCACCCTTAATATTGTTAACACATCCTTTCTTTTTATTCCCTCCTGGTTGTTGGTTACCATTCAGGTTGGTATACGATTGCAAAGAATGTACATCCTCCGACTAAGTGGGAGTGGAGGGCACAAACGAAGTTGGCCCTCCTATAGACTGGTTTAAAGATAACCCTTTCAATTGGCTTGTCACCTTTTGGACACACCTACCACACTTAGAGGGGGGGTGAATGAGTGTGGGGCTCTTTTTCCCAAAACTTCCC
>SNQJ01S0193680.1:7060-17725 GCA_010110895.2 Picea sitchensis
ACAGTACGACCGTACACTGCCAGCTGTACTGGACAGTTGTACTTTCTATTTTCGTCATGCTTGAGCATATATAGCTCAACCATCTTACATTGTTATGACATCTTCTGAGTTCTGTACTTCTTTATACATTTCAATATACTGTTCTATTCTTTCTCTCTGCATCTCTCTTTGCTTCACAATTTATCAATATCTACCTCATGCTCAACCTGGCTGGGCGACTCTCAAATCTCCTCCTTTGCTTTGCGCAACGCGACCAAATAAATTTCGAGAAACCCTTTTTCGGTGCTTAGCGACTCTCAAATCTCCTCCCGTGCTCTGCCCAACGCGACCAAATAAATTTCGAGGATCCCTTTTTCGGTGCTTGCTCAACCTGGTTGGGCGACTCTCAAATCTCCTCCTGTGCTCTGCGCAACGCGACCAAATAAATTTCGAGGAACCCTTTTTCGGTGCTTAGCGACTCTCAAATCTCCTCCCGTGCTCTGCCCAACGCAACCAAATAAATTTCAAGGATCCCTTTTTCGGTGCTTGCTCAACCTGGTTGGGCGACTCTCAAATCTCCTCCTGTGCTGTACGCAACGCGACCAAATAAATTTCGAGGAACCCTTTTTCTGTGCTTAGCGACTCTCAAATCTCCTCCCGTGCTCTGCCCAACGCGACCAAATAAATTTCGAGGATCCCTTTTTCGATGCTTAGCGAAGGTGCTTCTTTTGAAATTTTCTCACGTGCCCTCACGTCTGAATTGACAGAGGGTAGATCTTCTGTGTGCCCTCAACGTCCGCTTGCTCGATTTTTCAGTGAGCACCCATGAGAGGGGCTCTCCAATTGTTCACCAAAATCATGAGGTTCACCAAAATCATGAGGAATCGTGAGCAATCCTCTTCACTTAACTCAACATTGCGGCGATCCAATATGAAGCATCGGACAGCCAGAAAATGAAACATCAATTATAGGTGGGTTGGCCATCCAATATGAAACGCTTGGACATCTGAGGAAACTGTGGACAATTGAGTAAATCTAAATTTAGTAATTTCAAAGGTTAATCATTTAAACGTGGCAATCATATAGTGCTACAGTAATTATGTTACTAAGAATATGCCAGCATCTTCAATTGTTAGCGATCAGATTAAAATTTTAAATTAAAAGGTGATTAATTGTGCTCATTACGAATAGATGTACACCTTTCGACATAATAAGTTAACAAACAATGAATAATGTGAATGAAATTGGCATTCGTGATATTGAATATTAATAGCAAACCCTGAATTAGTATTGCTATGATGTTTTATATTTATGAACGAAAGAAGAAACAGTCGTCATAGGTATCCTTATCGACGTTTGAAACATCCCATGGACATAGAGCAAAGTCAAGTATTAACTTTGCTCGATGACCGTTGGATGCCCCAAACCTAAATTAAGTTCAGTTCGAGGTGTTTCAGAGTCCCGAATGACGACGGAAGCAGCGTGAGTTCCCTTGCGAGTTCCGTCTAGTCGAGTCCATAGACTATGTCAAATAAATAAATGAAAGTCTACGCCACTTGGCCCATTGGTGGACTGCTGCTGTTGTCATTCCAGGCCTGTAGCTTCCGAGACGCTGCCATAATGTTTTAGTATGAGAATGGCGTTGGCAATCTCTCGTCATATTGCTACGACCTTTTCAATAAATCGATGAAAGGCTACGCGCGACGTATTCTATTTGTTGGTTGCTGTTGTTGTCATTCCGGGCCTGCCACAATGTTTTCGTATGAAGCTGGATCCTCGTCTTGATAACTCCATTACCATTGAACAAGTTCGCATAGCGGCAAAACCTGCCGCAATTGGAATTTGAAACAATTATCTTCTCCATTGTTTGTGCAAGCGAATTGTCTGTTTGTTTATTACCATTGAACAAGTCTGCTGAGCGGCAAAACCAGCAGCAATTGAAATTTGGAAGGAGTTATCTAAATATTCGATTTTTTTAATTTTTTATCGGAATTGGTTAAATAGATTTTGGTGAAAACACTATTTTACATTGTTTAAAAGTTTAAATGGCATTTTTGAATGCATAAATGGATTCAGCACCCTAAAAACCCCATGAGAAACTCTAATTATAGAGAGTCAATCACTCAAATCTGAAGTTCCAACAATTTTTTGTTGGATTTCAATAAAAATTGATCCAAAAAAGTACTGGTAAAAACTCCAAAAAATCTAAAGTTTGGATGTGGTGGGCTTCCCCTTATTTACCCTGTGTTATTGGGGTGGGTGGAGCATTGTCTCCTTCATCATCTTTACCAAGTCATGGATGGTTTCCGGCTACCATGGTAATGATGGGTAATTGAAATAACCCTCCTCTAGTGTCAATCAGCTAAATGTTACTCTTAAATTGATTGATGTGTGATTCTATGCCTAAATTCAAAGTGACTGACATGTGTCACTCTTAAATAATAATAAAAAAAATTAAATAAGTGAAAATTGTATATGTTTGGTCTAATCTTTTGTTGTAAAAAGCATTAAAAAGAAAGGATTTGCACCTCCAAGCATTTGATTCCTCAAGCAGAAGGGACAATTTTTTAAGTTTTGGTAATTTGCAACTCAATCTTTGTGAGTTCTCCTTCTCTTCTTCTTCTTGTTTTTATTGGTAGTTTTAATATAAATTTAATTCCTAACAATGTGACCATGATTATTGTTATAATTATTGTTATAGCCTTAAAGTTTTGCAAGTTTTAAATTTAAATTTTTGTTGCAATTTCAAGGCTCTTAATCAATGTATTTGTAGTACATAAATTTACTTGATTCAATGTACATTTATCACTTTCATGGCATTTTTAATGTCTTTAGAGATGCAAAGGGCCACGACTAGCATGATGTTGGTGATATTTGTTTTTTTTTAATGTCTTTAGAGATGTAAAGGGTCGGGCTAGCTTGCTTGATGTTGGTGATATTTATGTGAGCTTGATGTTGGTGATAGTAAATCTATCACACTTCTGGAGCGCAACATTTTAATGTTTGACTTTTGTTTTATTAATTTTAAAAATGATTTGTTAACTACTTGTGATGTCTATCTATATATATCAACCATTTTTATAATATGTCTATGCTAGTATGTATCTGTATTAATTTATTAGTCGTGTTACATGAATACATATAAATTGTTGCATTAATTCATTAGGATTTTTTTTTAGTGTGATTTTTTAAAATTGTGACACAATGTGTATAATCCTCCATAAATGTGTACACAACAAATTTGGCAATGCAATCACCTTCAACTAGTTAGATTCACTTGTGTTTTGTGTACATAAAATGTAAAATAATTCACTTGTAACTTCAACAAAATGAAAATTAAAAATTAACATTTCATATATTAGTGGTAAGTATGTTAGGGATTTTGTTGTGTTAAGTTTACCCATAATCTTACTCACAATTGATGCTCCATGGCTTAGAAGCTCGCACACAAAGACAACAATCTAAAAATCGGGCTTTTGAACTCGTCCAAAGCTTACTTGACCTGAGATCGCCTAGAAAATACTAATCCTACAAACAATAACATTACATGCACGGAGGAATGGATGAAAAGAAAACAGAGGAAACATAGAAGGTAGCAAAACACATAAGAAATAGAAAATAGAACTATTTTTATTCAATTCATCTTACTCGGTTTACATAACACCGATGGAAAAAGGACTTACATATTTATAGATTTGATTCATAGTTTCTTCAAAGACCAAAAAAATCAAAAATCGTTGAGCATCAAGAGAGATTTATGGGTGTCTCTATACATTCTAGATCAAGTGTGAAATTTTTGACATTTAATTTACATTACTCGTTTTTACTTTGTTGGTGGTGACAGTTCCAACAATTTCTAGAGAAGGGAGCGAATTTGGCTTCACAATTAACAATCTCCCACTTGACCATAAATGAAGGTTCCTCGATAATAAACTATAGTTGTAGACGAACTCCTTTCTCTTGATCCTTTCCCAATCCTACTCATCAAGTCACCCTTGGGCCTACCAAGCTTCAATGCAGTGCTGACTTGTCTCTTGGCAGAATTTTAGTAAGCATATTAGCAGGGTTATCATATGTATAGATATTTTCCAAGTTGAAATTCCCTTCCTCCAATACCTGCCGAATCCAATGGTACCTAATATCAATGTGCTTGGTCTTTGAATTCAATATGTTGTTTTCTTTGCTAACTGAATGGTGCTCTGACTGTCACAATACAATACATATGTGTCTTGTTGTATTCCTAGCTCTCCTAGGAATCGTTGCATCCACAACATCTCTTTGTAGGCTTATGTTGCAGCTATGTATTTTTCCTCTGTTTTGGAAAGGGATACCACTTTCTGCAATCTAGACACCCAAGATACTGTTGCAGCTGCAAAAGTATATAAATAACCAGTGGTGGACTTTCTCGTGTCCACATCTCCAGCCATATATGCATGTATATAACCTTAAGGGGAAAGATCATTATTATCAAAACATAAACAATAATGACTAGTACCCTTGAAATACTGCAAAATCTACTTTACTGCTTGCCAATGTTGTTCTCCCGGATTTGCAAAGAACCTTTTTACTACTCCCACTGAATGTGAAATATCTGGTCGAGTACATACCATGGAATACATCAAGATGCCAAATGTTGAAGAATAAGGAGTTTAACTCATTTCCTCCTTCTCATTGTCATCACAAGGGGACAAATCAACACACAGTTTGAAGTGGGATGCAAGAGGTGTACCAACTAGCTTGGTGTCCTTCATATTGAACCTATCAAGCACCTTGTCAATATATTTTTCTTGTGACAGCCACAATTTTCTTTTGTGACATGTATGATCTTCATGCCTAGTATTTCTTGTGTTGGACCCAAATCTTTCATTATCCTTCTTTAACTTGTTAATCATATTCTTATCATGTCCAATAACTAACATGTCATCAACATATAGCAATAATATAATGTAATTTTCTTAGCCATACCTCTTAATGTAGACACAATGATCAACCTTTACTCTTTTAAAACCATGCTCCAACATAAATGAATCAAATTTATTATGCCACTAGTGAGGTGCCTGCTTCAGTCCATAGAGGCTCTTCTTCAAATTGGAAACCAAGTTGTATTTACGTTTTATTTTGGAACCTTCCAATTGCTCCATATAAATATCTTCATCCAATTCACCATGAAGGAAGATTGTTTTTATATATCATTGTTTACATTCCAAATCTAAAGCAACAACAAGACCAAGAATAATTATAATGGATGACATCTTAACAACAAGGGAAAATATTTCAATAAAATCAATACCTTTATTTTGAGAAAATTCTTTCACCACCAACCTTGCCTTGTATCTTTCCTTTTCCTCTTCTCTCTCATGCTTAATATTGTACACCTGATCCAAATTTATGAATGGAATGAAATGAAATACAAATTTTAAAAAAAAAAAACAGAGAGATATAGTGAAACTTGATTTATATTAATAAATGGAATACACCGAAACTATAAAAATGCAAAATGAAACAAAACTCGCTCGAATGGTGGTAGCTCATCTCTGAGAAGAGATGTGACGGCTATGTGCATCCGCCAAAGAAGTTACAATGAGGTCAAAAGGCCTTTTTTATCATAAAGAGGCAATGAATAAACCCTAAACATCCAAAAACCTATCCCTAGGAAATGAAATGTCAAAAGGTTTATGCGCCCCTATGGAGTTAGTTGATGAGTCAACTTCTCAGGGTCACTACTTTTGCATATGATCTATGTTTGGAACGCTTTGTAGCTCATTGGAAAGGTCTAGTCGAGAAGTAAAAATTTTTACTAGGCTCAGGCCAAAGCCTATGCCTACCTATTGGTCCTTGCAACATCAAAAAAACATCGTTTAGGGTCTCAAAACGGTCCCAGAAATTCGAGACTCGAAAAACTGTAAAAAAAAACTGCCAAAATGGAGAAAAAATCTTGTGGGTTGCCACCGATATCCACCTAGATCAGTCCTCCCCTCTTAGGAAGCAATGGTATCCATTTCATTAAGTGGCCCCATTAGATGGGGAAACTTATGCTAGACTTGGCCCCGGGTGAGCCACTTTCCATGGTGTAGGAGATGCCCTACTTTAACAACCCGATAAAGTTGGATCCTCTATTGGTGAGTGACCTTAACCTGAGTGTCCACAATCTGATCAATGGTGGATTTTTACATGTAGTCAAGGTTGAGCTCAATCGATGTCAGCTTCTCTGTTATATCTGATGTGTCTAATAATGGTGGAAAGTATGGTTGAAGGAAGTCCAAATTGAACACTAGGTGCAAGCCAAGGAAGGGAGAATACTTAACTCAAAAGCATGGTCACCCACAACCTTAGTGATAGTGTAAGTTCCATGGTGAATTGGATGAAGCTTCCAATGGGGTCATGTAAGGCACTCTTTATGAAAATGCAACTAGACCTTATATCCCACCTAAAACTTGTGCAGCACCCAGTGTTGATCATGGTGTTGCTTGTACTTACCATTGGCTTTCTGTAAAATATCATGGACATGTTGGTAGATGTGTTGAATCCGTTCAATAAAATTGATAGCTTTGTTGGCCTCAGATTGAGCATGGGGAGATTTCTCCTATGTGGATGCAAGAGGTAGTGCGACATCAATGGGGCCCAATGGTTGAAATCTCAACCCCACCTGAAAGGGGTTGTGGTTGGTCGAACTATGGAGGGATCTGTTGTAGCTATGTTGAACATAGGGGAGACTCTCATCCCATGTGTGTGTATGTTTGGAGGTATACATACACAAGATATGCACGATCATCTTATTGACGACCTCTATCCGACCATCAATTTGGGGGTGGAAGGAAGTGGATTTGGTGAGCTTGGTGTCCAACTGTGACCAGAGACTCAAACATAATGTGCTTAGGAAGTTGTTTTCTTGATCTGATATGATGGTCTATGGTATCCCAAAATGTACCCACACCCGTTCAAAGAAGAGCTTGGCAGTGGCCTCTATTGTGATACTCTACTTGCAGGCTGTTAGAATGGCCATCTTAGAAAACCGATCAACAACCACAAAAAAAAAATCATTACTTTTCTTGGTTGAAGGAAGGCCATATATGTAGTCCATCCAGATGGATTCCCAGGGCCTATTGGGGGTAGGCAGAGGGGTGTTCAGGCCTTGCTTCTTAATGGTTGGTTTGGCAATGGCACAAACAATGCAAGATCTCATGTACTTGCTGACATCATGTCGAAGTTTCATCCAATAGAAATAATTTTGTAGCACTACCATTGTCTTTTACACACCAAAGTGTCCTGTCATCCGACAATAATGAGCTTCACAAATCAGCTTCGCACGCTCACTTGAAAGAACACAGAGATGGCCCAAATGGCATAACAACCCGTTCTGAAGATGAGATTCAGTGACAGTTGCACATGTGCCCAACATCTGGTAAGTGGGAGTGAATTCAATATCGCTCTCGTAGATTTGGGGCCACCCAAAGGCCTCATGTCCGTAGGAGTGGAGTATCGTGGTTATTGCTACAACTAGAGGTCGACTGAGGTGGTTAACAACGCGATTGGTGCTCCATGTCTTATATTTGATGTTGAGATGGAACTGTTGCAAGTATGTGGACCAATTTTTATGGCACTTGTTCTACAATTTTCCTTATGTTTGGATGAACTACAAAGGCTTGTGATTAGTGTGGATGACAATATCCTTCCCGAGAATGTAATGCTTCCATTGGTGGCAGATGGGGTACTTACAGATGACATATGATAGTGTCTCACTATGATGGGCCACTAGATGACCATGTTGAGTGAGAATTGTGCCCAGGACATAGTCTGAAGCATCGATCCCAATGTCAAATGGTTGTCACAGATTGGGAAAGGAGAGCGCCGAGGATGAAAAAAACGATGTTTCAAATCATCGAACGCCTGTTGTTGTGAATTTCCCCACACAATTTTTTTTTCCACCACCCTTGGTCACTTGGTTGAGGGCCCATCCAATATGGGAGAATCCCAACACGAACCCATGATAGAAGTTGGAAAGTATTAAGAAACTCCAAAGCTCGGTTAGTGTGGTCGGGGTTGGTCAGCCACGAATGACCTAGATCTTGGTTGGATCCACATGCACACCATGTTCATCAACAATGTAGCCTAGGTATTGTACCATGTTCATGCCAAAGGAACATTTTTCCAAGTTAGATTATAATTTTTGTTGTCGTAGAGTGTGAAGGACTTGTTGAATATGTTGCAAGTGTTTCGCCCAACTCTTGTTAAAGATGAGGATATCATCCAGATATACCACCACAAGAGAATTTGTGAAAGGCCATGAGATATCGTCCATCAACTTCATGAAAGTTGTTGGGGAATTTGTCAAACCAAAGGGCATAACCAACCATTCGAAAAGACCTAAAGAACCAAATCAAGGTCCAGGCAATTGAACCCTTCCTAATCTACAAGCAGATCATTGATGCAGGATCCGCTTCCCCTTGTCTAGTTATTCAAATTCAAAACCTACATTTGAATCCAAGGCTTTCACCTTGACCACCAATGACTGCTTTGAGTGACATTCATCAATGTTATGCTAGGGGATTTTATGGAATTTGCACCACTTTCTAGTGTCTTTCTTCATATGCCCATTACCCTTCTTTGTTTGCGGCTTGGACTGGTTGTCCTAAGGTGGTCCATCCTTTCTATATCCTTTGTTCTATGGGTTGGGGCTTCATTTTCCCTGCTTCTGCTGTGAGGAATTCGCAGATCCAAACTCTCACTTCTTCTGTTTAAATTTATGCTCAATTTTGACAACATATCAATAAGTCGCACCCAATGATGAAATGTCCAAAAACTCCATTTCTATCTGGACGTATCTATGTAGATCGTCGCGGTACTTAAGCATCAGATGTTGTTCGGAGTCTTTGATACCCAACTTGGTGTGCAAGGTACATAAAACATTTGTGAACTATGGCACTGTCTACTCCCTTTCTGTCACAGTGTGGTCCATCTCCTATATTGGTCATCTCAGCTTCCAACAAGGTAGTATTGTTCCTTAATAGCATCCTTGAAAGAAATCCAAGTGGGTACAACCACAAACATAGCAGATTCATCTATGGTCTTTTTCTCATGGTAAGTCTCCCACCAACCGTTGACATGGGGGACAACCTTAAGGAGCAAAAAGGTAATATTTTCTCTATCAGAAAAATCATGGACAAAAAAATACCCTTCTAGTAGATTCAACCATTTTTCTAGAGCATATGCATCTATCTAACCTTCAAATATAGGAATATCAAAACTCACTTGTACCTTGAAGGGAGCGGCACCTCCAAAGTGGCTGCTTGGTGAAGATGTGTCGGTTGTTGGCATGCGTCGAATGATGTGGGAAAAATTATCCATCATCTCATTCCTTTGTCGTGCGAGGTTTCCTTTGAAGAAAAACAGTTTAATAAGATCTCCTACTCCCTTGTCTCTCTTTTCTTCCGCCATGGGAGATTGTCAGAGTCGGTGAGGATGGTTCTGCAAAGGTTCAAATAGTTTGAGTCCCAACTCCTTGTATCCTGACCTTGTTGGGGACATGCACAGAGAAATAGATAAAGAGCAGACCGATCCATATTTATGAATGGAACGAAATGAAATACAAATTTATAACAAAAACACACAGATATAGTGAACTTGATTTATATTAATAAATGAAATATGTTGAAACTATAAAAATACATAATGAATCAAAATTTGCTAGAATGGTGGTAGTTATCTCTGAGAAGAGATGTGGTGGCTATGCACATTCGCCAAAGCAGTAACAATGAGGCAAAAATGCATTTTTTTTCATAAAAAAAGTAATGAGGAAACCCTAAACATCCAAGCATTTTTTGTCATAAAGAAGCAATGAGGAAACCCATTGCTTCTGGATCCTTTTCAATAAATCGATGAAAGTCTACGAAAACCCATTGCTGTTGTCATTCCGGGCCTGTTTTCGTATGAATCTGGATCCTAGTCTTGCTAACTTCATTTTGAATATATAAATGAAAGTTCCACGTGATTTGGCCCGATTGAACAAGTCCGCAGAGCGGCAAAACCTGCAACAATTGAAATTTGGAAGCAATTATTTTGTCCATTGTTCGTCCAAGTGAATTGTCCAACAATTTGAAAACTTCAAGATCAAATAACTATTCATCTTAAAGCGAACAATTTGTTTCAATATCATTTTTTAAAACAGAAAGAAATACACTAATTGTTGAAAATGTGTTGTTTAATTGATCTACTGTTTTGTTTTTTTTTTCAGAATCTTGCAATATATGAAATCACAATTTTATATTGTTTAAATTGTATTTCTGAATATAGAAATGGATTCGAATTATACAGAATTAACTACTCAAATCTACTAATACAATAATTTCTAAAATGATTTTCTGCAAATATCTCTGCAAAAAAAACATAAAATATTTAGACCACTGCATTGAAAATGTTGATATTTAATAAGCTTTGAATGAAAAATGGCCTTTTTTACCAAGTATTATTCGGGTGGGTGGAGAGTTGTTTCCTTACCAAGTCTTTCGATCAACAAAATGTTAATGTTGTGGTAATGCTAGCGTTAATGGATGCCTCTGTTAATGTTGGGTAAAGTTGTGGTGGTAATGCTGTTTTTTCAATCAACGAAATGTTAGTCTGAGGTGGTAATGGATGTTTCTTGTGGTAATGTTGGGTAAAGTTGTGGTGGTAATGTTGGCCTTTCAATCA
>SNQJ01S0193681.1:0-17522 GCA_010110895.2 Picea sitchensis
GAATCATTAACATATCTACTGGAACATATGAAAAATAGGGTTTATGGTTTCCATTATGAATTGATGATGGAAGAAAGTGGGTGTGTCACTCAAATTTGAGTCCAGAAACCCTCCCATATCGTTAAGGCATGTCAATAGTCTATTCATGACAAATTTCAGTGCTTCAAGAAACTGTTTGAAAAAATTTCAATGTTGGCCCCATTCGCAGGTCCATGTTGTCGGTGTCTAGTCCTCGTGCAATTTTCGTTCCTCCTTCATCATTCCTCATTCCTCTTTCCTTGACCATGGTGTAGTCCCCAAGATCCATTATTTTTGTAAAAAATTACATACTAATGGCATAAAATTATCGACAAACTTTTTTCGTCGAGAGTATAACAAATTCGTTGCAAGATTATTAATTTACATTTGTCTCTGTTGCGGCGATATCAAATGATGCTTGGATTCATTTCATATTTGGTTTATCAACTTGAAATCTCAATTTGATACTTTGCAGTACACTTGTTGGACCTTAAGTCAAATACAAATATGAAACTTGTTATCATTAACATATCTACTAGAACATATGAAAAATAGGGTTTATGGTTTCCATGATGAATTGATGTTGGAAGAAAGTGGGTGTTTCACTCAAATTTGAGTCTAGAAACCCTCCCATATTGTTAAGGCATGTTGATAGTCTATCCATGAAAAATTTCAGTGCTTCCAGAAACTGTTTGAAAAAATTTCAACGTTGGCCCCATTTCTAGGTCCATCTTGTCGGTGTCTAGTACTCGTGCAATTTTCGTTCCTCATTCCTCTTTCCTTGACCATGGTGCAGTCCCTAAGATCCATTATTTTTGTAAAAAATTACATACTAATGACATAAAATTATCAACGAACTTTTTTCGTCGATAGTATAGAAAATTCCTCATAAGATTATTTACATTCATCTCTCTTGTGACGATATCAAATGATGCTTGGATTCATTTCATATTTGGTTTATCAACTTGAAATACCAATTTGATACTTTGCATTACACTTGCTGGACCTTCAGTCAAATACAAATATGAAACTTGGAATCATTAACATATCTACTAGAACATATGAAAAACGGTGTTTATGGTTTCCATGATGAATTGATTATGGAAGAAATTGGGTGTGTCACTCAAATTTGAGTCTAGAAACCCTCCCATATCGTTAAGGCATGTCAATATTCTATCCATGACAAATTCCAGCGCTTCCATAAACTATTTGAAAAAATTTCAACGTTGGCCCCATTCGCAGGTCCGTGTTGACGGTGTCTAGTCCTCGTGCAATTTGTGTTCCTCCTTCATTGTTGATCATTCCTATTTCTGTGACCATGGTGTAGTCCCCAAGATCCATTATTTTTATAAAAAATTACATACTAATGGCATAAAATTATGGACGAACTTTTTTCGTTGATAGTATAGCAAATTCATCGCAAGATTATTTACATTTGTCTCTCTTGCGACGATATCAAATGATGCTTGGATTAATTTCATTTTTTGTTTATCAAATTGAAATATCAATTTGATACTTTGCAGTACACTAGCTGGACATTCAGTCAAATACAAATATGAAACTTGGAATCATTAACATATCTCCTAGAACACATGAAAAATAGGGTTTATGGTTTCCATGATGAATTGATGATGGAAGAAAGTGGGTGTGTCACTCAAATTTGAGTCCAGAAACCCTCCCATATCATTAAGTCATGTCAATAGTGTATCGATGACAAATTTTAGTGCTTCTAGTAACTGTTTGAAAAAATTTCAACGTTGGCCCCATTCACAGGTCCATGTTGTCGGTGTCTAGTCCTCATGCAATTTTCGTTCCTCCTTCATCGTTCCTCGTTCCTCTTTCCTTGACCATGGTGTAGTCCCCAAGATCCATTATTTTTGTAAAAAATTACATACTAATGGCATAAAATTATCGACGAACAATTTTCATCGATAGTATAGCAAATTCGTCGCAATATTATTAATTTACATTCATCTCTCTTTCGACGATATCAAATGATGATTGAATTCATTTCATATTTGGTTTATCAACTTGAAATATCAATTTGATACATTGCAGTACACTTGTTGGACCTTCATTCAAATACAAATATGAAACCTAATATCATTAACATATCTACTAGAACATATGAAAAATAGGGTTTATGGTTTCGATGATGAATTAATGCTAGAATAAAGTGGGCGTGTCACTCAAATTTGAGTCTAGAAACCCTCCCATATAATTAAGGCATGTCAATAGTCTATCCATGAAAAATTTCAGTGCTTCCAGAAACTGTTTGAAAAAATTTCAACGTTCGCCCCATTCGCAGGTCCATGTTGTCGGTGTCTAGTCCTCGTGCAATTTTCGTTCCTCCTTCATCGTTCCTAGTTCCTCTTTCCTTGACCATGGTGTAGTCCCTAGGATCCATTATTTTTGTAAAAAATTCCATACTAATGGCATAAAATTATCGATGAACTTTTTTCGTCGATAGTATAGCAAATTCATCGCAAGCTTATTTACATTTGTCTCTCTTGCGACGATATCAAATGATGCTTGGATTCATTTCATATTTTTTTTATCAACTTGAAATATCAATTTGATACTTTGCAGTACACTTGCTGGACCTTCAGTCAAATACAAATATGAAACTTGCAATCATTAACATATCTACTAGAACATATGAAAAATAGGATTTATGGTTTCCATGATGAATTGATGATGGAGGAAAGTGGGTGTATCACTCAAATTTGAGTCCAAAAACCCTCCCATATCGTTAAGGCATGTCAATAGTCTATCCATGACAAATTTCAGTGCTTCCAGAAACTATTTGAAAAAATTTCAACCTTGGCCCCATTCTTAGGTCCATGTTGTTGGTGTCTAGTCCTCGTGCAATTTTCGTTCCTCCTTCATCGTTCCTCGTTCCTCTTTCCTTGACCATGGTGTAGTCCCGAAGATCCATTGTTTTTGTAAAAAAATACATACTAATGGCATAAAATTATCGATGAACGTTTTTCGTCGATAGTATAGAAAATTTGTCGCAAGATTATTTACATTCGTCTCTCTTGCACCGATGATATCAAATGATTCTTGGATTCATGTCATATTTGGTTTATCAACTTGAAATCTCAATTTGATACTTTGCAGTGCACTTGTTGTACCTTCAGTCAAATACAAATATGAAACTTGGAATCATTAACATATCTACTATAACATATGAAAAATAGGGTTTATGGCTTCCATGATGAATTGATGATGGAAGAAAGGGGGTGTGTCTCTAAAATTTGAGTCTAGAAACCCTCCTATATCGTTAAGGCGTGTCAATAGTCTATCCATGACAAATTTCAGTGCTTGCAGAAACTGTTTGAAAAAATTTCAACATTGGCCCCATTCGCAGGTCCATGTTCCCGGTGTCTAGTCCTCGTGCAATTTTTGTTCCTCCTTCATCGTTCCTCATTCCTCTTTCCTTGACCATGGTCTAGTCCCCAAGATCCATTATTTTTGTAAAATATTACATACTAATGGCATAAGATTATCAACGAACTTTTTTCATCGAGAGTATAACAAATTCATCCCAAGATTATTAATTTACATTCATCTCTGTTGCGATGATATCAAATGATGCTTGGATTCATTTCATATTTGGTTTATCAACATGAAATCTTAATTTGATACTTTGCAGTACACTTTTTGGACCTACAGTAAAACACAAATATGAAACTTGGGATCATTAACATATCTACTAGAACATACGAAAAATAGGGTTTATGGTTTCCATGATGAATTGATGATGGAAGAAAGTGGGTGTGTCACTCAAATTTGAGTCTAGAAACCCTCCCATATCGTTAATTCATGTCAATAGTCTATCCATCACAAATTTCAGTGCTTTTAGAAACTGTTTGAAAAAATTTCAACGTTGGCCCTATTCGAAGGTCCATGTTGTTGGTGTCTAGTCCTCGTGCAATTTTCGTTCCTCCTTCATCGTTTCTCGTTCCTCTTTCCTTGACCATGGTGTAGTCCCCAAGATCCATTATTTTTGTAAAAAATTACATACTAATGGCATAAAATTATCGAGGAACTTTTTTTCTCGGTAGTATAGAAAATTCCTCGTAAGATTATTTACATTCATCTCTCTTGCGATGATATGAAATGATGCTTGGATTCATTTCATATTTGGTTTATCAAATTGAAATATAGAGTTATTACTTTGCATTACACTTGCTGGACCTTCAGTCATATACAAATATAAAACTTGGAATCATTAACATATCTACTAGAACAGATGAAAAATAGGGTTTATGGTTTCCATGATGAATTGATTATGGAATAAAGTGGGTGTGTCACTCAAATTTGAGTCCAGAAACCCTCCCATATCGTTAAGGCATTTCATTGGTCTATCCATGACAAATTTCAGTGCTTCCGTAAACTATTTGAAAAAATTTCAACATTGGCCCCATTTGCAGGTCCATGTTGTCGGTGTCTAGTCCTCGTGCAATTTGCGTTTATCCTTCATCATTCCTCCTTCATCATTGCTCGTTCCTCTTTCTGTGACCATGGTGTAGTCCGCAAGATCCATTATTTTTGTAAAAAATTACATACTAATGGCATAAAATTATCGATGAACTTTTTTCGTCGATAGTATAGCAAATTGATCGCAAGATTATTTACATTTGTCTCTCTCGCGATGATATCAAATGATGCTTGGATTCATTTCATATTTTCTTTATCAACTTGAAATATCAATTTGATACTTTGCAGTACACTAGCTGGACCTTCAGTCAAATACAAATATGAAACTTGGAATCATTAACATATCTACTAGAACATATGAAAAATAGGGTTTATGTTTTCCATGATGAATTGATGATGGAAGGGTAGATTATTAATCACTCAAATTTGAGTCAAAAACCCTCCCATATCGTTAAGGCATGTCAATAGTCTATCCATGACAAATTCGATTTCGAAGCTGTTTGAAAAATTTCAACGTTGGCCCCATTTAGGAGTCCATGTTGCTAGTGTCTGAATCCCTGGAATTACGAATTTTCATTCCTAAGTTCATGCGTTCCTAGTTCCTCTTTCCTTGACCATGTTGTAGTCCCAAAGATCCATTATTTTGTAAAATTACATACTAATGTCATAGAATTATCAGTGAACTTTTTACGTCGATGGTATATAAGTCGTGTGAATTATTTATTTTCATTTGTCTCTCTTGCGGCGATATCAATTGATTCTTGAGTCATTTCATGTTTGGTTTATCAAATTGAAATCTCAATTTGATATGCGGTACACTTGTTGGACCCTTAGATTCAGTACAATATGAAACTTGGAATCATTAACATATCCTAATAAAACATATGAAAAGCGGGGTTTATGGTTCCATGATGAATTGATGATGGAATAAAAGTGAAGTGTCACTAAAATTTGAGTCGAAGCCCTCCATATCATTAAGGAATGTCGATGGTCTATCCATGACAAATTTCGGTACTTCGGCTGTTTGAAAAAATTTCAGCGTTGGCTCCATTCACATGTCAATGTTGGCCGATTAATATGCGAATCTCGTGCAATTTTCGTTCCTCTTTAATCGTTTCTCATTCCTCTTTCCTTGACCATGGTGTAGTCCCAGATCCATTATTTTTGTAAAAATTACATACTAATGGCATACAAATATCGATGAGAGCGTTTTGCGTGTATGAGTATAGCCAAATTAGATACGCCAAGTTTATTTACATTTGTCTCTCTTGCAGCGATATCAAATGATTCTTGGATTCATTTCATATTTGGTTTATCAACGAAATCTCAATTTGATACTTTGCGGTACACTTTCTGGACCTTCAGTCAAAATACAAATATGAAACTTGGAATCATTAACATATCACTAGAGCATATATGAAAAATGGGTTTATGGTTTCCATGATGAATTGATGATGGAATAAAATTAGATTGTTCCACCCAAATTTGATTCCAAAAACCCTCTCATATCGTTAAGGCATGCCAATAGTCTATCCATGACAAATTCGGTGCTTCGAAGCTGTTTTGAAAAAATTTCAGCGTTGGCTCCATTTAGCGGTCCATGTTAGGGTGTCTAGTCCTCGTGCAATTTTGTTCCTCCTTCATGGTTCCTCATTCCTCTTTCCTTGACAATGGTGTAATAGTCCCCAAGATCCATTATTTTTAAAGTTATACTAATGGAATAAAATTATCATTGAACTTTTTCCGTCAATGGTATATTTCAAAATTAGTCGCAAAATTATTTACATTCGTTTCTCTTTAGGCGATGTCAAACTCGATAGCGGATTCATTTCGCCATTTGGTTTATCAACTTGAAATATCAATTTGATAATTTGTAGTACACACTAGCTGGACCTTCATTCAAATACAAATATGAAACTTGGAATCATTAGCATATCTACTAGAAGCATTATGAAAAATAGGGTTTATGGTTTCCATGATGAATTGATGATGGAAGAAGCTGGGTGTGTTCCACTCAAATTTGAGTCCATAAGCCATCCCATATCATAAATGCATGCATATTTATGCAGTGACAAAATTTCAGTGCATAAATAAGTCTTTTGTCTTTTTTCCAATGATATGGATCACAATTCTAAGAAGATTTAAATATGTAACAATATTGATTAAATCTTATCTGATCATGATGGTATAAAAATGAAGAGATTCTCTTGGTTTCAGATAATTTATCCTCTCTTGAACAAGGCCAACCACATGAAGGTGGAAACTCACATGGCCCTCCCTCCCCCCTCACATCACTCTCAATTGATCCCAGAGCTAATCTATAAAATATAAGATAATTGAAAGCAACGTCCTATTAAGATTCATGCATAGAAACTACAAAAGCAAAAATTAATGAAGGTACATGAAATTATGTGTTTTATGAAATGATATTTTTAGTCTATCATGTACTTTACTATATTGACAGCTATTTTCCGTTTCAAATAATAATTAAACAACATGTAACCTAGGATATAAAAAGTATGCATAAAACTTAAAACGTACTTAATTAACCCATGACATTAAAATTAAATTATTTTAAAGAGAATAATGCATACAAATTAAATATTATGAGTCATGTACCTAATCCAACCTCAACAATATTGTAATCATCCTTATTCTCTATCTTGATCTTCTTCATCCAAATCGACATACGTATCATCATCTTGTTCTGAAGCGATGTTGAAAGGATTGATGATATCATCATTGCCATCAATGTCATTTTGAGGCATATTTTCATGACATCATCATGAGGAATTTCAATATTGTCTCCTATGTCTAGATCATGATCTTCTTTGTCTTCTTCATATGTCGACCCTCCATGATCTTCCATCTACAGCCGATATTTTGTCAAATCATGTTTCTTGATCTTGATATCATCTTCTTCTTTGTAAGTGAGTATACTTAATTGGCCTTCCCTCTTGGATCATATCTAACAACAAATGACCAATCCTTTCACCTGGAACATTGGTGAAGACACGTTCACATTGGCTTGGAAAAACATAGGTGTGTCCTCTTTCAAACATCGTTGTTTTAATCATTCTAAATCTGTTGTCATGTTATGTAGTTCTTTACTCATCAACGCGTTCAAACATTAGTAACCTATACCATTTGACATTAAACATAACTAGTTTGAAGGAATTAAAGTCATTCTCAAGTATATCATTTAAATACCCACATAATCTATCTTTGGAGACTCTAGGTGGATGTCTTTCCTCCTAGAACATTAGTAACCTAAATTCTCTGAGTTATCCAACTGACCAGTTTTCCTTGTTTCTTGGTGTTTGACGCGAAATTCACGACCATTGCACCACATAGCTTGTGGTGTTTCAACATAATATGTCGGATATGTAAAAGATGCATTATCCAATTATTAAATTAACATATGTTATATTAATTTAAGATGAATTATCGAAAAATCTGATTACACGTATAGTCACATTAGTATAATATAAAATAACTTAATAGTAGGTGAAATTGCTTACATCCATCTTTCAAACCATATGCTAGATCAATTTCCTTTTGCATAACATTGGCATCTCCGTTATGACAAGCTTATCTAACCAATTCAAACAATTCTTTCCATGATAACATACCTCCATTATGTTGTTTTTTTTTACATCTTTCAATCCATACATCCATCAAGTCAAGATTGTTTGCAATGTATAAAATCAAAAAAACATAATTATAAAAAAAAAAAAAAAAAAACATAATTCACCAAATTAAATATTAGTTATAACATACAATATGAAGGTATAATTATAAATATTTATAATTTATGGAAATAAATTATATTAATATATTAATGGTATGATCATATACACAAAATAAGAAACTTTATATGTATTATTAATATAAATTGTCACAATTATTAATATATTACCTCTCATTTTTTCATTCCACCTTTCCCCAAAAGGTGCTCTTGATCTTCAAATTTTTGATGGGTTAGGATCCCAAAATGCAATCCACTTACATGCATAGTTGGCGTTGCTAATTTAGGAAGATAATGACTAATATACACCATGGATTGACATACCATATATCCCTCCACCGTGGAACCCTCGGGACATGCTCTTTGTCTAATCAATGCCTTCAATGATTTCAGTGCCTCTCCACCATCCACATTGACCTTGTGTGAAACGGTCCACAAATTTCAATCTCCACAACTTGGTGTATGAGGTATTGTTCTTGTGCATTGAAAATGTAGGAGTATATACTTTTTGTATTTCACACATTAGGCGAGGAATTTCTCTCTTTCAATGCACATATCATCTTCATGGATTTATTTCAGTAATGACCATCTACATGAGACCATGACACAGAAAATAACATGTTTCAACTTAATATAATATATTACATTACATTAGGTACAAAATTAAAACATGTGTCATTAAGTACAACAATAATTTGAAAGAACATTTTGCTTATAAATCACAACTACGTCTTACCTCATGTATTTTCCAAGATCATATATAACTTGTTTGACATTGTTGTCAAAGTGGTTTGGGAGAGATAGCGGTAGAACATCTTGTAACAACAAAATGAATCATTATTTGTTTCGACCAAAGTAAAACAAGCAAAAAAAAAGATCCATAGAAGGCCAATATATATAAATATGTATACCAAAATTATTACCTTAATGAAGGGTATGCCAATCATGTGTTTTTTACCCGCAAATTCATCTTTCTTAGTTAAGATATTTTTTATGTTTGAAGCAAAACCGATGGGAAATTTAATTCTTTTAATGACCTCTTTTACAACATTGGTTGTTCTCTATTAATAACCATGGAAGGATATTTAGGTCTAGTACTCCATATGATCTATTTGAATATCATATCACACTTAGCATTTGCATGATTGGCTTCTGAATGTTAGTACAAATTTTTGACAATTTTGTCTTTGTCCCTCCTACCATCTATGATTGGCCATAACGTTTCAATCAAATTCTTCCCAGTATGCATTGTATCAAACAAATGAGCTATTTTTATCTCCTCATAGTAGGAAACCTCATGAATTAGTGGGATAAGATTTCATTCCCTCGTGGAAGCCCATTATTAATACCTTCATGATGATTGGGGCCTTCATGAAGCATAAAGAAATAAAATAATAATTATCAAATATGGGTAAAATAAATTCAATGAAAGTTAAAATAAACATTCAAACATTACACGATCTACGATACATTGTCAAGAGTGACTACCTTGATGATTTCTATTATATTCCAACCTCCACTTAGGTGAGATGTGATTCTTAAATTGTTTTAATGCGGTCTCTTCTTTCCCATTAAAAGATGTTTTTAGGTAGTCACGATACCTATGGTTCTTAGGAAGAAGGTGCCTATAATCATCAAACACATCCTTTACTAAACTTTTGAATGTGATACTTCATCTTAGAGGCCACAAGCTGGACATTACAAATTTACCCTTTGTTTGAGACATGCAACAAATGGATTAATATGTCGACAGTTATACGATGATATTATTTAAAAGTAAACATACAACATGATAACAATAAAATATTGTATAGTATTAAAGAAAAATATTAGAATGCTTATACATACCACAAAATGTGTTAGTCGTGGGGCATCATGTAGTGTCCATAAAAGTATTCCATGAATTTAAATTTCTTCTTCTACTCCCTGATTGGTTTACATGTCATACATTTATTGATGCCAACCCATAACTTTAGTAGCTCGTCGATGAAACCGATATATAAATTCATATCTTTAACTGGGTACTTACCTAATTGTTTGAAATTACATAATTACTAAAGGAATGATATCATGTATGTATAGTGTTAAATAAATAAACAAAGATATTATGCAAAAGGTGAAACAAATGAAATGTTAAATTCCAAAATTAATGTAAACAAATACACGGAACAATCATTGTCAACATTATGTACTCCCTCTTTATTGACATCCAAAGGAGGAATGTTGTGTTGATAAAATGGAAATACAACTTTGAGTAAATAGACCTAATCTCTACGAATGGATTAACATCGTTAGTCGCCAATGAAAGCCTAACATTACGAGGTTCATCTTTGTCTGTACCTCGATTTCCCTAAATGCAAAGAAACCATTTAGGGGGCATTGAAGAACACCATATTCACTTATATTATGTGCATGGTAATCCATAGGGTGTGTTATGCTCACACTTGAACAGTTGTTGCAAATGTGGAATTATGGGATATGATGAAGAACCTTTAGAGGCATCCTTTTTGTTACTTGACCGATTCGATATCTGGTAAGACATTGTCGACATTCAGTGTTTGAAGCATGTTGTCCATAATATATAATATGGTCATTAGGATATGCATCTATAGTTTGATAATCCCATTTCAATGTATTTCATAATGGCATGTAAATCTCGATATGTGTGAGGTAATATATTTGATGATGGTAACAAAAATTCACCTAACAATCTACAACATAACAAACAAATAGTTAATGTAAAGAATGTAAAATGCATTCTTATTTTACACATTAATTAACACTAAAAGAAATATAAAAATCAACATTTATGTATGGTATGAGATGAAACATATTAGTACCTTAGTATCTATGTCATACAAGTGTTGGAATAATTATTCATAACCTTTAAGTTCACTTGCAACAATGTAGCGGAGAGAATTTTTGCTCTTGATCCTTCATAAAATTAAGTTTATTTGCCTTTTTTCTAATAGAGGTTCATCATAAATACCGACATTTTCCCCATCCTCATTCGACTGTGTAAACAAATCTTGGATCATTTGGTTGTCCCATCATCTTCTTCCATGGGATCATTAGCAGTTTGTCCCATCCTCTTCTTCCATGAGATCCTCATTTTTCTTGGTCATGATGTTCCTAAACTTGTACAACATCATTTCTACTAATACTTAGTGCAATATTATGCGGAAAGTTAGAAGGCAACTCTAAATTTATAATTACAAACAATCATGCAAAATTAGTGTATGCACGCAAACATTGAAACAATATATACATATATATAATTTTATATAAATTGACAAAATAAAAAGATAATAAATATATAGCTAATTACCGTGGTACGATATTCATTCGATCCACCATAAATGTGACCATATTTCCTACAATTTTTTGTATCTGTTGCTATTAAAATTCTTATGGGACGTATGAGGCAACATTTTTTGGAAGGGAAATAACATCTACTATCACACTTTTCACCCACGGCACTTTTTTCCCCACCTCCCCATGATATTACGACATTTTAAGCACAAAAATACCCTTCGGAACCATCATTGTTATAGAAGATTGTCGCAACATATTCAAATCATAAAATATTTATAGGCCAATTTTAGGTCACCATCATCACATGATGCGGCTTGATAGTGACCCTAAATATATATATATATATATATATATATATATATATATTTATAGCTATTTATTTTAGGTCATTTTCAATGGTAAAGTTTGACTAAATTATTATGGTCAACTATCATGGCTTATGCGACTGACCAATCTAAGGTTGTCGCGTATGCAATGAAAATTGACCATTACAATTCAATCAAAGCGTAGGCATCGAGATTGCAATGAACAAAGGGTAGATTTAGAAAAAATAAAAAATTCTCTTGCATGTTGCGATGAAAGAGTACTTTCTTCGCAAGTGGTCGTCTTAAAATTTTCAATATGTAGTAGTTCCCTACCTATTGACCCCCAACTACCGGGGGATGTGATATTGGTGGACATGGCACACCGCTATTGTTCAGGACCAAACCTGATGTCGGGTTCTATTACTTGTATCGAGGCGATGGATGAGATCTTGCCTCAATGAATCATTTCCATGGTGGTGGATCGTGGATCTATGGATCCTTTGAGACTTAGTGGATCACATGAGGTCAGCTGAGGATTGTAGAGAGAGTCCTAGATGAGGAATATTTTTCCTAGGGGTTGATTCTGCACTCTAGGATGATGGGGATGATTCACCGGTGTTAGACCACCGACTCTAGTGATTTTGTGTTTGGATCCATCCTGGTGGCATGGTTTATGGAGGTGCCTCTTGCAGGGATTTGTTAGTAGCCGAGGGGTCATGATTGATGTGGTGGGCTCGGTGTTGGCGATCCTGCAGTGGGGGAGAGAGGTGGGACCTGCACTTTATATCCACAGTGTACGTGTGTGGATCACATGCAGGTGTCCTCCGATATCCATCTGGTGGTATGGACTACCGGTATGACTTGGACATGGTGATGCAGACATGGTGATGCCTCCTAGGGAGGCCCAGGACGAGGAGAGGTATGTGTTTGTGCTATGTTTTGTGATTTTGATGTAGCATGTGATTATGTATATATGGATGTTCAATCTACCTTTGGTTTTTTTGTTTGCAAATGTGGGGCCCCGAGGCCATGATGATGAAATGGTTGGGGAGTCGGATCCTTAGGGGCCAGTGCGACCTTCGCGGGGGGGGGGAGAGGGTGGACACTACTTTACAGCCACAGTGGCACGTGTGTGGTGTCACATGCCACAGGTGATACTCCGATATCCATACGGTGGTATGGACTACCAGCATGACTTGGACATGGTGATGCCTTGGACATGGTGATGCTTCCTAGGGAGGACTGGGACCAGAGAGGTATGTTTGTGCATTTATGTTTTGTGATTTTGATAGTGTAGCATATGATTATGTATATATGGATGTTCAATCTACCTTTGGTTTTTTTGTTTGCAGATGTGGGGCCCCGAGGCCATGATGATGAAATGGTTGGGGAGTCGGATCCTTAGGGGCCAGTGCGACCTTCGCGGGTAGGAAAATAGTGCAAGAGAGATGATGATGATGTTGGGCCAACATATGAGCTGAGGGCAGGCCAGAGGTGTCGATTCGATGACGTTGGTGTTGGACTAGCACGTGATTCATGGGCAGAGGCTAGAGGGGGGATTGAGGACCTTCGTTGATTATTTGAGGAGGTTCTATAGGGTGCGTCGAAGGGCATGTGGGCCCACATCTAGGATGAGAGGGTCCTAGAGCAGTGTGTGGGTGTATCGGTAGAGTGGAAAACCTTTATCCGCCCCCTAGACCCAGAGGACCCCCAATTGACAGAGGACCCTGGGGGATCTCTGGGGGTACCATGAGTGCTAGTTTTTTTATTTGTATAGGCCTGCGAGCCCATTTTATACAAGGTAGTTGATACCCATTTTGTATAGGGTAGGGGGTACCCATTTTATACATATATGGGTGAGGGGGCTCACTGGCCTACCAACGAAGTATATTTTGTATTTTGTAAACATTTATGATAGTTTGGAGGACATATATATATAGATACATATCATTGGCTCTAGCTATGTCTATATGTGTTTATGTTGTTTATGGTTGATGATGTCTAACCTATATGTTGTGATCGATGTATGATGCTTATGTATATGTGATGATGCCTTCATGTGATAAATTCCAATCTAACACTAGGTTAGCCATGTTATCTGCTATTTGATTAAATTGTCATGGAGTATGTGTAAATGTAATTGAATCAAATTTTCGAGATAAGAGTCTAACTTGCAAGTATTTGCGAAAGAGGAAAGGACAGTGGACAAAGTATACATTATTGAGTTGCAAGACAACCAAATGGGAATCTAATAAAATGCTAAGGTGACGAATGTGGCGATGACTGGCCTTGATGAGGAGACCAACGATGGAAGCATATTCTGCTTGGTTGTTGGTGGCTGAGCCCAAAAATATGCCACTGGAGTGGAGCAGTTCATGTGAGGGGGTATAGAGGGCCCAAGTGGCCAAAGTGAGATTCTGTGTCCAGTGGCTAGAACCGTTAGCATAACCGATGTGGTAGGCCGATGGAGGATGCATATGTCAATAACACAGATGGTAGATTAGACATGAGGAGTGGAGGTGAAAAAGAATACTAAAAACTCTACAAATGTGTACAAAGAAAAAGCCTAAGGTAGAATAGCTACGATTAGGCATAAAACTTCTTTAAGTACAACCCATTCACAGGTTCTTTGAGAGGATAACCTTCTAGAGAGGCCAATATGTATGCACCTTTATTGAGAAAGTGATGGATAATGTAGGGTATATGCCATAACGATTCGAATTTCCCATGACCAAGAGTATCATGGGTGATATTGTAGGCTAGGATGAGATCTCCTTCGTGAAATGAACAAAGGTTTATATGGCAGTCAAAGGTGGATTTGGACCATTTTTTAGCTGCCTCGTTGTTCTGTAATGAAGACCGATGATCTTCATACAACGACTCTAAGGTCAGAAAGTGCTTCTCCATTGGAGCAGTGTCAGGTAATAGCTCAATGGCAGTGCGTAATGTGGGAATTTTGCACTCGATGGGGAGGGTGGCTTCGATCCCATGGACGAGGTGGAACAGTATAAAACCAATGGAAGTTTTGACTACCGTGTGATAAGCCCATAATGTTGGAAACAACATATGATGCCATTTGGTCTTATATTTGTTGACGATACATTGTAGCATGGTTTTGAGGACTTTATTGACAACCTTGACCTGTCCATTGGACTGAGGGTAGTATGGGGAGGCAAAATCTTGGGAAAAGCCTAACTTTGAGTAGATTTTTGTGAATATCTCATTCTCAAAGTGTTTACCGTGATTGTATACTAACTGTAGTGGGACTCCAAAGCAGGTAATGATGTGGTTGAAGAAAAAATGCATTGTTGTGTCAGCGGTATTGTTGAAAGTAGTCATGGCTTCAACCCATTTGGTAAAGTAATTGACTTCCATGACAATGTACTTGTGTCCATTACTGGATGGAGGATTACAAGTCATGAAGTCTACACCCCATTTGTAGAAGGGGTCGGTGGTGATGACTAGATGTAGAAGAGTGGGTGGCGCTCATCCTTTGTTTGCATAGAGATGGAATTTATCACATCGCTTGAAAACATGGATGCAGTCATGAAACAAAGTGGGCCAGAAGTATCCTTCTCGAATAATTTTATGGGCGGTGGACATACTTGAGAGGTGGCCCCCGCAAGTGCCACTATGGAAATCGTTCAAGAATCTCTAATCTTTGTCGATGGCCAGACATCAGTGGAGGATGGTTTCAAGCCCATGTCAGTACAAGACGTCATCGATGAGGAGGTATCGAGGGACTTGATGGTGAATGCATCGACGATCGTCTCGAGAGAGATGAGAGCCAAACTTCTATGTCCGAATGTATATGATAAGTTTTCCATACCAGGGGTTATCAGAGGGGATGAAGAAGAGGTGTTCGTCAAGAAAATTCATATTGATGGGTGAAGCTTTAGCATCTAAGGAAAACATTGTACTGAGCTCGACGAGAATGAGTGCTTTCTTACTTTTGGGAGTTGATAAATCTAGGTCGTACTCCTGAAGAATTATAATCCATAGAGAAAAATTTCCATTAATCTATCGTCGAGTAAGTAAGTATTTCATGGGTTTAGAATCTACTATGACTTTGGTAGTGCAAACAAGGATATAGTGACGTAGTTTATGAACTATAAGGACAACTGTGAAGGCTATTTTCTCATCACGATTGTATTTCAGAGGTGGTCCTGAAATATTTTTACTGATGTAGTAAATGACATGTTCTCGCCCATCATCCCCTAGTTGGACGAGGACTCCTGCTACTGAGACGATTGAGGCTGACAAGTAGAGGATGTAATCGCGATCATATTCTAGGGGAATAATCAAAGGCGAATTGGATAGGGCCACTTTTAAATCATCAAAAGCGGTTTGATAATGTTCATCCCATCGAAATGGGATATCATGATGCAGTAGGCAGAGGAAACCATGTGCGCGGGTGGTGTAATCTAGGACAAAGCGACATAAAAAGTTAGATTTTCCTTGTAGGCTTTGCAGTTGGCGTAAATTCCTTGGCGGTGGAATTTTTGTGATAGCTTGGACCTTGAGGGGGTCCACCGTGATGTCATGTTGAGAGACAATGAACCCAGGAAGGCATCCGATGGTGATGAAAATCACACAATTGAGGGGGTTCAAGCAGATATTGTATTAGAGGCATCGTTGAAAATCAATGCGTAAGTCGTCTAAATGTTTAGTTCATTTCTTGGATCAAGCAGTGAGGTCATCCAAATAAGTGAGGATGATGAGAGCAATATCATGGAAAACATAAGTCATGGCCTATTGAAATGGAGCACTTGCATTTTTTATTCCAAAGGGCATGACACGATAAGAAAAAGTATCCCATGGGGTAGTAAAAGCAGTTTTATATTGATCTGCTACATGGATTTGGATTTGATTGTAGCCACAAAACCCATCCATGAAGGACAATTCCTCATGGCTGACATAGTCATCGATAATTTGGTCAATAAAAGGGGTTGGAAATTTTTCTTTGGGACAAGCATGGTCAAGATCGCAAAATTCGGTGCATACGCGAATAATGAACTTATTTTTTGTTAACGAGGACTAGTTTGGAAACCCATGAGGTATACACAATGGGGTAAATGAACCCAACAATACGTGACTTGTCAATTTCGGCTTTGATAGCTGCAACTTTGGATGGGTGAAGGAGGCATTTCTTTTGACAGACTGGGGTGACATATGACCATGTGTCGATGAGATGTTCGACTATAGAAGGATCAAGGATGGGAATCTCCGTATATGACTAGGAAAAAATATCTTGGTATTCCTGAAAGAGAGCTTTGTAAGATATGAGTTCCTCAGGGGAGCATGCAGCACCAATGGTGATTTCTTCTTTGATTCTCAGTTTTATGGAAATGTCGATTTTGACGGTGCGGGAGATATTGGCCATGTTGCCTTCTTCAAAATCATCAGGGGAAGGGATAGATTTGTTGAACCAGTCTATATGCCTTGAAAGAAAAAAATCCTTGGTTTCGATTGCACATATGAAGGCCTGGCTAGGAGGTTCAAAGGCTTACTATGAGAGAAAAAGTGCTCGGTGATGGAGTGCATTCCATGGGAAATCGAGGGTAGTGAGTTCCTCTAGGATATCTTTGTTGCAGTGGAAAATGAGAGAATACAGGGGATCCGAGGAGGTGTTGCGAGTGACTGTCATAGTTTGAGTGTCCTCAAGTGGAGAATATGTAGAGGGGATATCG
>SNQJ01S0193681.1:17532-30192 GCA_010110895.2 Picea sitchensis
CAGAGGCCGGTTTGTGCACCTGCAAGTTAAACAAACTAAAAGGAAATCAAAATAAACCCAAATGAGGGAGGAATTGATACCTTGTCCCCAGTATGGTCGCCAATCTGTTTGCACCCTTTTCGTCGACTTGGTGAGCAAATCAAGGGTGCTTACATGCCCAGTTGGGTCTTGCTGAGCATGACGGCTGTAGAGGAAAGAGTTAGAGAAAGAAAAACAAAACTATAAGCAAGAATTAAACTAATACAAACTAAAATCATAAGAATATGGGTATAGAGATAAAAACACAACAAGACCAATATCACCAATGTTTTTAGGCTGATCAATTGATGAAATCAAAACACAATGAAGAAAGAGGACTATGAGTCCCTTCTTCCTCCAAAGGAAGGCTCTTGGGCCCTCACAAACTTGCTCTCCTTACAATAAGAAAAATAAAAATGATGGTGAAAGAACTCCTAGCACACCCACTCAATGGAGAGGTGGATGGCTCAATGAAATGGTGCCAATGTGTTATTGTCAAGGAGTGAGTCCTTAAAACAATCTAGGCAGCATAAAATTACATGAAATTTCTTGAGAAAATGATGTTTCTTCATGGCTTTTTATAGCATTGCATTGGGTGATTATGTAACTCCTTTGAAGTGTGAAAAGGGGCTCTTTAGGGCTTCATTAGGTCTTTGACTAGCCTACCATGTGGATTCAGCTCATATTTGAGGGTCAAATCAGCTTGGGAGCTGATCCATAAGTGGTTGGGAGGTTGACCAATTCAATAAATGCGTCGTTTAGCAGGTGCGCGGGCTTTTACGCCAACAGCCGCGCATCGTGCGCGTATGCGCACATGGTACATTCTTGTTCCGTGCATGTGCGCGCGCACCAAACTTCTGTAAAGCACCCTTCAATTTTTGGTTACTTTGTATAGTTTTTGACCTTTTTGGAATGCTGTGAAATTAATTCAGTGCAATGAATGACTTCATTACTATTTGATGATGTTGAGTTCTTGTCACCATGTGCGGACGAAATTTCAATGATAACACCAAGCAAAGAGTGCAGTTGACAGAAAGGGCACTAGAGGGTGTTGCTTCAGCTCGAGATCAGTTAGGATTCATGGAAGCATACTTCTATAACACTCATTACTGTAGAGGCATAATATATCACAACCAATGACGTGATTCGTGCAAGCAGTGAGGCTTCATAGGCTTCTCACAAGATTTCATCCGAGACATGGTGAAGATGAAGTAGCCATGATTCAACACATAGAAGAGAATATTGTTGACATTCAAAACATTTGACATATGTTTACTGTCAACCAGTTGGCTAGTTGGTGAACCGCTCTGTTGATGTGATTGTATTCCCTCGTTAAGAGGGGATGTTGATATGATTACATCCTGAGAAATTCTCCCCGGAGGGTCTTGTGTGGACTAGTATGTGGGAATGTAGAATTCATTCTGACGTGCCTTAGATGGTTAGATGAAGGAACCAAGGCATTGGTTTCATGAGGAAACCTCGATATGTTTTATGAGACATTGGTTCCATGAGGGAATATCGATGTCTTGTGAGACATTGGTTCCATGAGGGAACCTCAATATGTATTAGACATTGGTTTCATGATGGAACCTCGATATGTCAAGTATGGTCCAAGATGACTTAGCATGATCAACCCTAAGGGACTAGCCACCCCTTGTAGGATGAGCTAGATCAAGTCTTTTGTATATCAACTACATCTATGGCATGGTGCAGAGGAAGACAATATTGGTGCAGTACCTTCCTATAGATGAATAGGTTGTTGATGTTATTGCCAAACCCTTTACCAGGACAAAGTTTGAGTACTTCCATGATAGACTTGGTGTGGAAGAGAATGTATCCCTCGCTGAGAGGGAGTGTCAATGTTTGCATCTTCTTGAGACATTCTCCATATCATACTCCTTTATGAATGAGTTGATTTGATCTATGAGAATACTTATCCGAGAGGGATAAGTTGGTTTGGGATTATATCCCAATGCCCCTTGTGAAGAGCACAAGAGGACATGTCAAGGAGTTGACCTTGATGTCACACACTATGGGGAGTTGACCCTAGTGTTTCTAGGGGGAGTAGCCTCTAGAAGTCCATATGGGAGTGTCATGTGTGACAAAACTTTTTCTATTGTGGTGGTTGTGTACCACTGGTCGAGACTGTGTGTCTCTAGACAACAACTATTTACTACTACAGTGGTTGTGTACCACTGGCAGTGACTTTGTGTCACTGGATAGTAGTTGTGTGCTACTAGAAGTGGTTGTGTACCACTAGATATTAGTTGTGTACTACTATGGATCAACATAGCCATTTTCTATTGGATGGAATTGTAGTAGCCGTATGTTACTAGTTGATTGTCATGGAGACTACCAGATCACTTGGAGCAACTGTATGATGGTTGATTGCAAAGATTGTGATGGATGATTCCAGCTACTGATGGCATGGTAGTAGTTGTGTGCTAATAGTGTTGTTTTATCTTCATATGAGATATGATTTATATATTATTACAATGATGAGTGTTCCATATATAGGGAGCATACGGTGACCATCCATGAAAGGATGCGTCCCTTAGATAATCAATAACTATTTATTATTATCATTTACTTATTATATATAGTATTTAATAATCAATAATTATATTATTAATTATTAATCTAAGAGAATGTCTTCCCGATGTTGTCCAAGCATCAACACTCCCTCTCAACAAGGGAGACATTTTTCAACATGCCAAGCTTGTCTCTGAAGTATATAGACTTCACCCTAGACTCATGACACTTGTATGTCAGTCTTGGGAGACATCTCTCTCCCACTTGAACTTAGGAGAAAATCCTTTTGCGGATATCCCTTTTGAGCCAATTGATTCTCTCTGAGATCATGCTCACTCTAGGTCCACATGTAATAAAATATAGCATCTTGAATCTTTATAATTCCTTGTCAAATCACCATGACTAGAACAAATACCACACCAAGATCTTTCACCACAGGTACACACCTATGAGTGAATGTCGGCTTGATGCTAATTGACACATGGAAATCACTTCAAGCACCTTGAGTCCGTATTATTCCTTTTCATGATCAAGGAAGGACTATGCCTGTGCCCATTTACCACAAATGCACCTTTATGATAAATGTATCCTATCTCCATTGGTCTATAGACCAATCTAGGAGAAGGTCTTCCCAATGTTGAAAAATCAACACTCCCTCTTATCTAGGGAGGTATCTTCCAATAGTAGTACATAACTATTTTCCAAATACACATAGTCTCTGCCAGTGGTACACAACCACCATAGTAGAAAAAGGTTTTTCACACATGGCACTCCCATGTGGACTTATAGAGGCTACTCCCTCTAGGAACACTTTGGGTCAACTCCCCAGGGTCAAATCCCCATAGTGTGTGACATCAAGGTCAACTCCCTTGACATGTACTCATGTGCTCTCCACAAGGGATGTTGGGATATAAGCCCAAACATGCTTATCCCTTCTTGTATAAGTGTCCTCACAGATCAACTCAACTCAATTCATAGAGGAGTACGATCTGGAGAATGTCTATAACACATGGCACTCCCATGTGGACTTCTAGAGGCTACCTCCTCTAGAAACACTAGGGTCAACTCCCCATAGTGTGTGATGTCAATATCAACTCCCTATACCTGTCCTCATGTGCTCTCCACAAGGGAAGTTGAGATATAAGCCCAAATGCACTTATCCCTTCTCAGATAAGTGTCCCACTTATCCCTTCTTGGATAAGTGTCATCACATATCAATTCAAATCAATCACAGACAAGTATGATATGGAGAATGTATCAGGAATTTCCAAACATCAACACTCCCTCTCAACGAGGGAGGCATTCTCTTCCACGCCAAGCCTATCACATAAGTACTTGAACTTCTTCCTGGTTTGGTAAGAACATCAACAACCTGCTCATCTATAGGAAGGTACTACACCAATACTTCCTTCCTCCGCACCATGTCTCAGATGTAATCGTACTTGATCTCAATTTGGTTTGATTTTTCATGAAACATTGGATTCTCTGATATATTCACACAAATTTTGTTACCATAATGAATAATGGTGGAATCCAACACATGTTCAGATACATCTACAAGGATCTTGCAAATCCACACTGCTTCACGGACTGACATACTTAATGCAATGTACTCTTCTTTTGATATTCTCAAAGCCACAAAATTTTGTTTCCTGCTACACCAAGAAACCATGGAAGATCCCAAAGTGAAGCAACACCTGAAGGTTCTCTTTCTGTCCACTGCACTCCTTGCCCAATCAGAGTCAATATATTCCTGACATATCATATCAATACTAGAGTTATATCTCAGACCATGTCCAACTATGCCTCATAGGTATCTCAACACATGCTTCACAACAATCCAGTGTGCATATCTCGACTGACTCATAAACTTTCTAAGTGCACTCACCACATAGCAAATATTTTGTCTGGTTTTAACCAAACACATCAATGATCCAATCAGTGGTTTGTACAGAGTCAGATCAATTTCGTCAGAATCAGAAGAAGACACACTTAGTTTCTTCAGATTCGTCACCATTGGTGTAGCCATGGGATTCAAGTTCAACATCCCAAACTTCTTCAATATATAAACTATGTACTTCCCCTGACTCAAGAAGATATCATTAGTTATTTTCCACACCTCTAGTCCCAAGAAGTAGTGAATCATACCAAGGTCATTCATCTCAAACTTAGAGGCCAACACATACTTGCATTCAACAATAAGGATATATGTATTGTTGAGGAATAAATTATCAACGTAGAGGACCAAAATCAGGGACTCACCATTAACAATCTTGTAGTACAAGTTAGGATCAACAACACTTTTTCTGAAGCCCAAAATGATCAGGTGTCCATCAATCCTCACATACCAAGCTTGAGCTGGTTGCTTGAGTCCATACAAGGCCTTCTTCAACCTGCACACATGAGACTACTTCTCATGTATCATGAAACCATTTGGATTCTCGATGTATACTTCTTCCTCAATCTCTCCATTGAGAAAGATTGTATTTACATACATCTGATGTATACCCTCCAACCCATGGATGTTGCAAGGGAAATAATCATCTGGAGAGAAGTGTATCAAGAAATAGGAGAAAATGTCTCCTCATAATCTATTCTCTCCACCTGAGAGAATCCTCTAGCAACAAATCACTTTTTTGTGCCTCTTGATGCTCCTGTCAACTATGTTTTTGATCTTTTAGATCCATTTGGAAGTCACTATAGACCTCCCCTCAGGTCTCAGAACAATATCCCACACATCATTCTTCATGATGGATTGATACCCCTCCATCATGACATCTCTCCATACTGGATGACTAGTTGCCTCCTCATAATAGAAAGGATCAAAATGAATGATGTGGCTCATAGCTGTGACATAGAATGCATATCTCTGAGGTCTCTTGCTCACTCAGAATGTACCACAAGGAGAGGAATATCCTTCTTCCTCCTGCAAAGTTTGACGAGCCCATGTAGGTCTCTTCCAACCTACTGTAATATCTCTGGGAACATCAACTGGAGCTACAGGATCAACATGATCAATTGGATCAATGTCCATGTGGGATCCTCTATATCTCTTAAAGGATTCCTCCTCCTCAAAGGTAACATCTCTTCTCACCTCAATCTATCTCTAACCATGGATGTAGATCTGGTATACCTTAGAAGACTCATTGCACCCCACAAATGTACCCTTTCTTCATGAAGGGTCTAGCTTGATCCTTTTCTCCTTGGGTACATGAATGTATACTGGACACCCAAATATCCTGAAGTGTCCAACCTTAGGCTTCACTCCGGGGAAGGCCTCCTCGACCGACGTGTTCCTCAAAGTATTATGAGGACTTCTATTTTGAACATACACTGCATTCATGGATTTATTTTCCCATAAAACATAGGTAAATGTTGATCATGCTAAGTCATATTGGACCATACTTGATATATCAAGGTTCCCTCATGAAACCAATGTCTCAGGAAGCTGAAAAACATCAAGACTGCCTCTGGAGATGGAGGTGACTCCTCCTCTATCTCTTCTCCCTCTGAAACTAAAGATAACTCTTCCTCCTTATTTGGAGGTAACTCAATCTCTTCTCCCTCTGGATGTAGTACCTCCTCCCTCTCTAGGAGTGCCTCTACATACACTAGAACTGCTGCCATGCTTTCTTCCTTGACATCTCATGGCTTGACCTTCTCCCTCTTAGTCTCGTAATATGTCTTCCTCCTCTATTATATCTACCATAGTTGTGCTATAGTCGATCTTGACTCCTTGTATCCATGATCATTGGAAATGTCTCTGCTATCTGGCATGGTCCCATCCTGGGAGGTACATTGCTCCTAGAGACTTCATGTCTCTGAGAATCATGTCTGCCAATGTCTCTCCTTGATATAATGTTGGAAGGTCTTTCCCTCCATATCTACCTCACACAACCGCCATTATGGATCCTTCTCAGAGATATTACCTGTGAACTTCCCAGAACAGGAAAGAAGAAAAAAAAAATCATCTCCTAGAGGAGATCAATTTATCTTGTGCAAAACTATATACAATGACCCTACAAATAATTTCTTCTACTATGACCAACACACATCCATCATATAATCGATGTCATATGGCTACCAACACACATCCATCATATACTTGATGTGATACGGCTACCAACACACATCCAACATATACTCGATGTCATACGGCTACCAACACACATCCATCATATACTCAATGTCATACAACTAACCATGTTGATTTTCTAGTGTTAAATTAAACAAGCACAATTTTCCGCAAGTGGTAATTACTTCCAATGATATACAATATTACTTTATTAAACACTAGAACATCACTAAGTAACTCGGAAAATTTCAACTTCAGTCTCTTCCTTAGATCACTTCCCACGTGTAAGAGAGAAAAAATGTGTGTCTATTGTTGTGTCTTTCAAGTGTCTTTTTATAGTAATATTAGATTGATCCAAAAAGACATCTCTTTGAAAATTAAATTAAAATTTCTTTCTTATAAATAGTTGGAGAATACCGTCCGTAACTACCCAAAGATTAATTTGGTTATAATACATCCACAAAGTATTTGACTTTGTTAAATTTTTCCTTCATAATTCATGTAATTCTTTGCATAAATATAGGTAGAAGTAAATATGCAGTAAATTCCTCATATTTAGGTAATTAGACATTTTTACTAGAAATTAGTGCCCACCATAATTTATGGAATTATTTCTATAATTTAGGTAGGAGTAAAAAGTAAAAATGTTGTACATAAAGATTGTAACAACCCCATAAATTTAACACTCCCAACATTTTACTCTACTCTCATTTTCTTGGGCCCTTCTGTGAAGGAGTCAAGCCCAATCCTGCTTTGATACCATGTTGTTTTTTCTTCATATAAGATATGATTGATATATTATTACAATGATGAGTGTTCCATATATAGGGAACATATGGTGACCATCCATGAAAGGATACATCCCTTGGATAATCAAAAACTAATTATTATTATCATTTACTTATTATATATAGTATTTAATAATCAATTGATTGTTAATTATTAATCTATGAGAATTTCTTTCCGATGTTGTCCAAACATCAACAAATAGTTGATTACAGAGTAGTCAGTGGACTACTAGATGAAAACATCATGGAAAGATACCTCCCTAGCTAATAGGGAGTGTTGAAGCTTCAACATCGGGCATATATTCTCCCAAGATTGGTCATGGTGATTTGACCAATGGTGAATGGACCAAAACATAGTCATCAAAGAAAAAAAGACTCGATGTGCTAGTGTTCCTCCAGTGTGTGGAAACATCAGGCATAATTTCACCCATAGAGGTGTACCTATAGTGAATGTCCCGAGTAAGCATCGGTCGGACCTTCTCCTAGATTGGGCTGTAGACCAAGGGAGATAGGATACATTTATCACAAAGTTGTACTTGTGGTAAATGGGCCAGGCATAGTCCTTCCTTGATCATGACAAGGAATAATATTGACTTGAAGTACTTGAGGTTCTTTCCACATGTTAGTTAACATCAAGATGGAATTTCACTCATAGGGGTGTACCTGTGGTGAACAACCCTGGTGTGGTATTTTTCCTAGTCATGGTGATTTGATAAGGAATGATAAAGACTCAAGATACTATATGTTATCACATGAAAACCCAGGGTGAGCATGATCTTAGAGAGAGTCAATTGGCTTAGAGGGAGAGTTGTAGAAGGAGTTTACCCTTAGTTTAGTTTGCATACTTCAGAGACAAGCTTTGACATAATGAAGAATATATCCCTTGTTGAGAGGGAGTGTTGATGTTTGGAAAACATCGGGAATACATTCTTCCATATATGTGTGTGTGCGTGTGTGTGTGTGTGTGTGTGTGTGTGTAATATCCTATAATATAGGACATGATATTTATAATACAAGGTATAAATATATATAATAAATAAGTAGTTATTTATTATCCAAGGGACACATCCTTTCATGGATGGTCACCATATGTTCTCTATATATAGAACAATCATCATTGTAATAATACATCGATCATATATCATCTCATATAGAAAAATCAATAGAAGCAATATTGGAAACCAAAAAATCTCTACCACAATACATAAATATATTCTACCTATCAACCAAGCTTATCATTCAAATAACTTCAAAGCTTACAAGGGCTCTCGTACTTGGGAAAATGACCCACATAGAAACACATAAAACTATGAATAGTCATGTAAACTCTAACAACTCTCGATCTATTGTAAGACCTCGATATTTCACATTTCCTGAGATGTACACACATTTCCTTAAGAAAACCCATGTATACATTCTTGTCTCCACTGAAACCTGCATACACACACTCAAATAATATACAGAACTTCATACAATGCGATCCTCCTGTCATGGCTCCACTCGTCTCAAACCCACTTATGATTACCCTTGTTCTATCTTCTCCCTAACTTGATCTCTAAATGGAAGTCCTTCTCGACCTATCCAAGATCTCCTTGAATCATAGTCCTTCGTGATCCAATCCTCTCTTGCTCAAAAGAGTATCAAGTGTAAAGTATCTTCTCCATCACCCTTGCCTTGATTTTATAATATTGAGTTATGACCTAACCCTAATCTCCAAAGTGATTGATGGTTGATATTACTTCTCACCTCACTTGAGATCAATGACTATTATTTAATTCACTAATGTTAATTAAAGCATTTCTTATAAAACTCAAATCACTAATAAAATCTCTTTACTATAACAATTCCTTTAATTAAAGTAAAGTCTCAAGGTAGAGTACTTTTGATGACTTCCACACATCTAGACACCTAGAACTGTGAAGAATACATGTCTGATGCTACCAACATCAACACTCCCTCTTAGCGAGGAAGGTATTCTGCACCACTCCTAGTTTGTCTCTGAAGAACACAAACTTCCATTTAACCAAGGGTTTGGTTAGAATATCTGCAACCTACTCATATGTGGAAATATATTGAAGCTTCACTAATCCCTTTTGGATCCCATCTTGAATGAATGATATGATGCTCCTTGGTATCCAAAAGAGAACCTAGACCTATTCAAAGGACATGCTTTTTCCTTCTTTTCCTTTGATAGTATTTTTACAACGCATACAAATACACATATTGTTGAACCTGTCATCTATCACAAAAAAATAGTTATGTCCCTTCCTGGTTGTTTGCAAACCACCCAAAAAATCCATGGAAATGATTTCCGAGGGTCGAGTGGGTATAGGTAAGTGATGTTATAAACATTTATTTCTATTACTAGGCTTGTTGGTACAATAAAGTATGCATCCTCTAATATACCGAGCTACGCCTTCTCACATTTTGGTCCAATACACATAACTTTGTAAGTTGACAACTATCTTCCCAACACCAAAATGTCCTGCAACCTTGGAGGTGTGAGCCTCTCCAATAAGCTACAATATTTCACCTTTAAGGACATAGAGCTTGTATAAATTGTAGAGCAATCCAATTTGGAGAATATAGTCAACCTTTTCATCACCTTCTTCTGCAGAAATTTGGCCCTGTAGTTTTTGAAACACCTCTTTAAAGTACTCATATTTTGTGTATGCATCATGGGTAAAAGTTTCCATGTTCACAAGAGTTTTCAAATCTATAATTTTGSATGTGAGTGGACTAGAAACTTATAARAAAAACCCATCCACTTGTAGTGTCTGGTTTGATGAAGCTTATTCTGGGCCTAAGAATACTATAGTGGCTAGTGATTAGTTTGGATAATGATTTCCTTTCCCATCAGATAGTGCTTCCACTTCTTAATAGTTTGAACCAGGGACAAAGTTCCTTATCATACATAGGGTAGTTTAGGATTTCCCTCTGAAACATTTTTGAATAATAACATACCAACTTACTCCCTATATCAATATTGATCCCATAGCATATGCACTTGCATCTATCTCCAACTTGAAAGGCTTCTACAAGCTAGGTAATGCAAGAACTAGTTCTTGATTTATCTTCCATTTAAGCTCATTGAAAGCTTTCTTTTAATTATTTCCCCACTGGAAAATATTATCACTGACTATTATGGCATGGAGTGGCACATCTATTGTTGAAAAGGATTATTTGAACTTCTGTACGCACCACGTTTGCACAACAAAGATCCTAACTTCAGTGAAATTAGTAGGAGTTGGCCACTTGATGGTGGCCTCCATATTCCTGGGATCTATCTTGATTTCCCCTCCATGTACCTTAAATACACAAACATTTGCTGAGAAAACACACATTTCTTAAGGTTATCTAACTGATTATTTTTTAAAGTATCTAATGCCTGCATGAGATGTGAGATGTGCTCTTCCGAAGTAGAGGTATAAACCAATATTTCATCTAAATACACTAGTACAAATGAATCTAAAAAGGGATGCAATACATCATTCATCAATCACATAAATATAGTTGGTGCATTACCAAAAGGAATCCCGACCATTCATGCAGACCTTGACTTTTCTTGAAGGTGGTATTCCATGTGTCTTCTTATTTAACGTGTACTTGGTGGTATCTTGATTTGATATCCAACTCGGTGAAGTAATTGACATGTTTTAATTGATCTAACAAATCATTGGTCTTGGGAAGAGGGTATTGATTCTTGGGAGTGATCTTATTCAAATATCTGTAGTCGATACACATATTCCAAGTTCCACCCTTCTTGGGTACTATGATAATAGGTGACACATAAGGTGATGAAGGATACTTATATTCACCTCCTTCTAAACTGAAGTGTGGATAATCTTCTCATCCACATTCGAGCTTTTCTCTACGAGGTTTCCTAAGTCCATGCTTAGCAGGTTCTTCTTCTTGTGACCCTTCTTATGTTTCTTTGGATTCAACTCTGGATGTAGCTTCCAACACTTATTTTCAGTGTGACCATCGATACTACAATGATTTTCGTTGTTGTTTTCATCCTTACATTGATGTGTAGTAGTTTTCATTTTCTTGTCTTTTCCTTTCCACTTCTTCTTCCCCTCCTTGGAATCATCTTGGTGGTCTTTCTACTTAGAACCATAGGGTTGTCCTTTCTTATGGTCTATGTTCTCCAAGTATTATTATTTCACACAAGCCTCATTGATGGTCCTAGGTTTAAAGGGAACCACTTATTTTTGTAGATGGATATGTAGGCACCCCGAATACTTGAGGAGTATATTTGGGTTATTGGGAGATACACCCAACATAATTTCCATTTTTTTGAACTTGGTGGTGTACTCTTGCACACTCTACCCTTGCCTATGCCTAAAGTGATGCCAACAGATCCACTGGTCCTCTACATACCCAATAGTGTATAACTAGGACTTGATGAGGGTTTTAAACACCTACCACTTAGTTACTAGTGGATCACTCTCTAGCCTAAGTTTCTCTGTGTGTCTTTCCCACTAGGATAGTGCATGGCCCTCTAGTTTCAGTCAAACAAATGAAATTTTTTGTTCTTCGTCTATATTATAAACACTAAAATACACTTCTAATTGTCGAAACCAATGATTCAACTTAAAATTTTTTATCTTACCTTGGTATGGTGTGATGTTCACTTTCACTTCCATTTTAAACAAAGGGTGTGAAAGAGTGATGACATTGGAACTCGGTTTCTATTTATTTTTCAACTCCTTTTCCGGGTCTTCACGATATCTTAGTTTCTCATCCAATCCAACTTCTGAGTTAGAGCCACCAACCTCTTTGAAAGGTCCAAACTTGTTTTCTATAACTTCCATGAAGAGGACCATATTGCGAGAGATATCTACAAATTTTTCGTCTAGCCTTGCTAATCTCTCTTCCATTGCATATTGCGGGTTGTTATGACCAAAATCATATTCCATGGCTAGGGTTCTACAACTTCCTTCTTTAGACAACTTCTGGATCCTCCAACTTCCCACAAATATCCCAAAGAAAACTACTCTCATACAAATATGATCTGTAAACTACCATGCATATTCCACTAGAACAATTCATCACAAGAGATCCTGTATTATACTGAAATATTTTACTATGTAGGTTTATTTCCTTAGATCTTAGATTTATTATCACTAGCTTATTGCTCAAATTTATGAAAATAACTAAAATATGAAAATGAAAGAACAAACAAATGAACACACCATCCACACAAATGAACACAAAATGTATCTTGGGAAACATGAAACAAGA
>SNQJ01S0193684.1:0-17725 GCA_010110895.2 Picea sitchensis
AACAAAAAAAAAAAAAAACATTAATAAATATTTATAAATTAACTTTCTCTTTTTCACATATTTTCATATATGGCAATAGAAGACTAGTAATTTCCTAAACTTTAATATGAACTTTTTGCATATTTCTTGTATGGTAATGGAAAACCAACTCATTCCATAAATTATTGTATTTTATGTACATGGTTTTCTTTCATATTTATTTATTCCAAGTATGTAGAACATATGTTGCCTTTATGCTCATGGATGGAGTAGTAGCAACAAAGTTTGTTACTTCAACAAATGATGACGCTACTATTATTATGGATTATTACAACATAATAATTAAACGTGTGCATGTTGTGCTCTATTACAACACAATAACAAGTGTTGCATGGCACCGTAGTAATAAATGCACTGCTATGGCAGGACTGAGGGAGAAATAGAAGCCTGAAGCAGCAGAGACACGTGGGAAGCAGGTTGAAGTACAGGTGGTATCCATGCAGAAAATGACTCATCCCAGTGTGTCACACGCCAGCCATAAGACATTTGGCTGGTAGATGACCCGGGGAGAATGTCACTACGACAGTAAGGTCGGAGCCCCTAAGAACCTCCCGAATTAGTTAATCGTAATATTATATTAATATGGGTTTAATATGCGAACGAGGATGCCAATCCTACTATGTTTTTTATAGATGTGATACTCATGTTTAAGTTTTTCCCTGGGGCATGTATAGTTCAAATATGGGACTTAGAAAATTTCCGGTGTAATGACTTGAAGCAATAAAAAATGTTAGTAGTAGTTTTTTTTATTTTAAATATTAAACATTCAAATATAATAAACACAATTTCCTGACATCCAGCATAGTTGAAGAAAAAAATTTCTGAGCACATAAAAATAAAAGAAGATGATCGATATGCATAAAGAGAACTAATTTAGCATTCTGAAAGCAGCTGCAAGGCACCGTCGAAATTGTTCCCAAATTAGTTTTCTTTGAAAATTATCAAAAATTACTAATGTCTATTACATATTTTTGGAATATGTTACATATTTATGGAAATTTGAATGTGTTTGTCATATAGACTGGGATTGGGGCTCACGCGGACCATAAAAGAAATAAGTACAAGAAATAGGATTGTAGAAAGAAGAAGTGCGCGACGGTAGAGAGGAAGACCTGAAAATAAGAAATTGGAAGTTATCAGTCTTTGGTTAGAGATTTCTATTTAAAGAGGTAGAATAACTGGATTGATAAAGAAAGCAAGATGTGATCAGTATAGACTTACTATGAAGTTGATGCCTTTTTGTTGCTCTCGTCGATGACCATTGGAATCATGCCAATCGATTGTTTCCCTTCGTCGGTGAGCTTGTCGATTCTCCTTTGGAGCCATTTTTCAATGTAGCTTCTCATGGGGGCCACGTCGATTTCATCCCGGACTTCTATGTTGAAAAACTCATTTTCTAATTTCCTTGGATTGATAGAAATACAATGCAGAGCTTGTTCAATTTCTTCATTGTGTGTCGAATAGTCCACTAGCCAGTTCTTGACATCATCTTGACCATATTCAAGGAAGTCGTAAAAATTTTCTAAAGACAACCCCTTTAAAATATCAACTTGTTCATTGAAGGCTTGCTTGGTTAAGGACAAGGAGTTGAAGATTAAGTTTGGGTCTTGAACCTCATTGGTACTTCTGGCTAAGTCTATTTCGGTTAGGTTTATGAATAATTCTTCTTTCTCTGATATGGCTTGTTCACATGATTCGAAAATGAGGTGTAGGTTCTTAACTTTCTCTTTCCAACATGCTTTTAATTGTTTGATCCGGTTTGGGGAGGGGAAATCTTCTTGTCTTCTTTTCAGATCTGAGATGTTGATGACATGGTTGCCAAAAGGGATCACCATCTGTAGATAGAAATGTTCTTCATTTTTTAAATTCACCTGCAAATGTTCGTGCAAATCATTTTTCCTCGTCCGAAAGGAAGCTATATTTTGTGATGTTTCCCAGGCTTTAATAATTAGATCCATTCTTTTCTTGATATTCTTCTATACATAGCCTCTACAGGATGTGAGGAGGCTGGAGGATCCTTTTAACTTGGCTGCAGGGGTGGCTAGCACGGTTTTTGCTAAAGGACTGGCAAACAATGGGGTAGGAATCAAAGCCTGCTCCAATTCTTTGATTCGGTCATTCAATCTGGCATTCTCCGCTTCAATTCCTCTAATGGAATCATCAAGAGAATTTGCAGTTTCTCAATGAAATTGGGAGATTTGGGACGGCTGCATTTTCCTAAGGTTAATCTCTGAACAAGATTTCCCTTTCTTATTTGTTACATCTTTTTTTTCAATAATTAAATTTTTAGATTGGCTGTCAAAAACAATGCTCTGGAATACGAAGGATTCATCTTCGTAAAAAATGTTTGTCTCAACTATTTCCATTGTGGAACTATGGTGCATCGCATCCGTGGGCTGATCAACTTTGTGGAACACATCATCCATAACAATTTCAAGTTGCATGTTCTCACTTTAAGTTTCGGGCTCTTCCGCCTGCCCTACAATGTTTTTTCTCTTCTTCATCACGGGAAGCTTGTGAGAACTATCAATTTTTCCGCGAGGAGGGTTCTTATCTTCTCCTCCGTTTGAATATTTTTGGATTTCTTTCTTACTGGGGTGGGCCATTGAAGCGATGCTCCGTGATGTATTTCTCTTGGGAGTGTTGGCCGGGCACTGGACACTCTTCTCACCGGAGCCTTTTCCCTGTTGTATGTACAATTCAGTTGTGCTTTGCAATGTCTCTACGTCGCCATCGTTAGGAGCAGGAGTGTTGTCGTCACTATCTCTGTCTTCGGTCTTGCGTGTATGGATAAAAGAGTTGCTAAAGCCAACTACTAGTAAATGTTCTCGAAAAATCCCATTAGAGTCGAACCCTCTTAGCCTTTCAACATATTTTAGGTTCCAGTTATTGAAATGGCCTGTGAATTCGTCAATCTTGTTGACGTTTCTGAACACAAAGTCCCGGACTTTTCAAGGCAGAGGAATGAAATGTTTTTTTCTCTTGCCATGGAAAAAATGCAACCAGTAGTTGTATTGTCTTGCTATTTCTGTAACAAACATCCTGTCTGTGATGTGACATGGAAGGAAAGCAGGATTTTCCTTGGAGCCAAAAATCATTATTACATTGTAATTTTCCTTTTGTTCAAGTGTCCCCTTCCTGTCCAAAAACTTCGTTGCCTGGCCAGACATTTGGGGAGCATCCTTTCCTAACAATAAATCTTTGAAAATCGAGACAAAGTCATTAAAAACCTCAACGAAGGCTTGGTACCAGAACGTTACTGGGTCGAGTTCATAGTTTATCTTCTTGGATAGAGACAATTTTGGAAATAGACAACAATGTGCTATCGTGAAAATCAAGTAGGATGACATATAAAAAAAATTCTCTTCTTTGAATAGTGACAATTGGGAACAAATTTCAATGGAAATTAGCTTCCCCCAATAAAAAATGGATTGTTTCTTGACTGTGAAATACAAAATATAAAGAACTATGCGGGAAATGCTTATCGTGGATTCTTGTCTCGTTATTCTTGTAAACAAACAGGCAATTTCCCGGAATGGATTTCTAAAGGAACTGACCTGCAACTTTTTGATATCTTTAGGAATTGTTGTTGGGTCTTCGAGGAACTCGGGTAAGAGGTCCAACCCGTTATCATGTTTTTCTAGGAACTGTTTGCAGTCTTGTCCTCTGAAGGTTAATGTTGGCTCTGACAATCTTAACATCTTGCGGAAGACCCGAGGTGACAAAGAACAGGAGAATGGTCACATAGTGGAATAATTATTTGGCTTGAAATATATTTTTCGGCGCACCAAGAGACCACCTCCTTATAGTCAAAAACCTCAGGGACGCAGCCTGCACAAGCGATTTCAGAGGTCCAAATCACTTTGTTCTGGGCAGAACGAGATGAATAGTAAGAGTATTCCCTGGACCACTGGAAGTTCTGGACCTCACGTCCGAAGATATTCACTGTATCTCCACAGAACTGTTGTCGAGATGGTGCCATAAGTTTATGAGAACATTCGTTTTCTTCAAACGATGTTTGAAATGAAGAGTTGGAAGGGATAATATAACCCTTCGTAGATCTTAGTCTAATGCGTGTGAATGAGAGATCTCCTCAAGCCTTTCACTCATTAATGACAATTTCGATGGTTGTTGCATGATGCGTTGTTAGCAATAAAGACTAGTAATTGCATACCTAGAAGTGCGAAGATGGCGGGTACGAAGAAACCCAATTAAGGATTGGAGATTTCGTGAACACGCCAATGCCACATCCCGTGAAAGACATTCCATGTTGTTTGAGATGAACAATCAGAAGGGATAATATAACTCTCCGCAGATCTTGGTTTAATGCGTATTAATGGGAGATCTCCTCGAGTGTTTCGCTCATTAATGACAATGTTGACGGTTCCTACATGATGAGATGTTAGCATCAAAGGTTACTAATTGCATATTTAGAAAGAAGTACAAAGATTGCGGGGACAGGAAAGAGCAATTAAGGAGTGGCTAATTATCGAAAGCGGTCGGTTGGGCTTCAAAATAGGGTTACAAGGTATAACCATTAGAGGTGAGGGCACGAGGGTCAAATTGTATGTCTCGGAATTTTTTGAGTGCAAAACACATAACACAGAAGAGGGCATGATGGGAGAGTCTAGAGGTCAATTTGTATATCGCGGAACTTTGAGTACTGTTTGCGGGCCATGGAACAATGGAAGCGCAATCGTGAGCCCGCCTGTCCGGGAACCTACAATCGAAAAAGTGGCTCAAGTATGAAATAGGGAAACGATAGGCCGGACTCGTTTCTGCTAATATATTGAAATTTGTAATAGATATCCCATTACCTGGCAAGATCTTTTCTTCATGTTTATGCGCAAGTTGTGTAGTGATAGTCAATGTGACTGTCTCGTCGAGCGTTTTGCTTTTTAATGACGGTCTGTACGGTTGTTGCATGATGAACTGTTAGCATTAAACCTTGGTCATTGCATACTTTGAAAGAAGTGTGAAGGTGGTAGGCACAGTAAACAGTGACTAAGAATTGGATATTTCATGAACTCGCCAACCCGAGGATCCACGAAAGAGATTCCATGAAATGGGCAAGTATGGAAAGTGGTTGGACGAGCTTCAAACTAGGGTGACAATGGTTCCCAAGGAGACGTGACTTCCTGAGGGTCAAATTGTATGTCTCGGAAGTTTTGAGTGCAAAATGTGTAACATGGAAGAGGGGATGATGTGGGAGTCAGGCGGTCAATTTGTATATCGCAGAAGTGTGGGAGATCTCCTTGAGCCTTTCGCTTATTAATGTAAATGTTTAAGGTTCCTGCATGACGAAGTGTTAGCATTAAATCTTACTAATTGCATATCCATAAAGAAGTACGAAGGTGGTGGGGGCAGGGAACAACAATTAAGGAATGGCTAATTATCGAAAGTGGTCGGTCAGGCTTCAAAATAGGGTTACAAGATACAACTAGTAGAGGTGAGGGTCCGAGGGTCAAATTGTATGTCTCAAAAGTGTTGATCATAGAACACGTAACACAGAAGGGGGAATGATGGTGCATTCCTGCGGACAAACTGTATATCATAGAACTTTGGGTATTGTTTGCTAGTCACAAAACATTGGAAACACAATCTTGAGCCCTCCAGTCTGGGAACCCGCAATCGAAAAAGTGTCTAAGTATGGAACAGGGAAATGGTAGGCCGGACTCGATACATATTGGTTGTAGCATGTGAAACCATGGAAATGTACCATGTCATGAACATACAACTAACTCGTGGCTAAGTATTGAAAGAAACGATGGACAATCGGGCTCATGATGGGGCATTCTAGTGGACAAATTGTATATCGTGGAATTTTGGGTATTGTTTGCAAGTCGCGGAAGATTCGAAACACAATTTTCAGCCCGTCAGTCCGGGAACCCGCAATCAAAAAAGTGTCTAATTATGGAATAGGGAAACAATAGCTCAGACTTGTTTTTGCTAATATATCAAAATTTGTAATAGATATTCTATTACCTGGCGAGATCTTTTTTGCATGTTTCTGGACAAGTTGTGTAGGGATAGTCAGTGTGACTGTCTCCTTCAAGATTTTGCTTATTAATGACGATCTTTAAGGTTGTTGTATGATGAAATCTTAGCATTAAACCTTTGTTGTTGCATATTTGGAAAGAAGTACAAAGGTGTCCGACACAAGAAACAATGACTAGGAATTGGAGATTTCGTGAACCCGCCAACCCGAGGATCCAAAATAGGGTGACAAGGTTTCCCCAAAAGACGTGAGGCCCCGACGATTAAATTGTATCGCTCGAAACTTTTGAATGCATAATGTGTAAAATGAAAGAGGGGACGATGTGGGAGTCTGACAGTCAATTTGTATATCGCGGAGGTCTGGGTGCTGTTTGTAGGTCACAGAACAATGGAAGTGCAATCTAGAGGCCAGAATAATTAATGTGCATTGGGAAGGGCGCAAATGTGGCGGGGATGGAAGGGAGCCGTAAATGATTTGAAACTTTTTTTGAACCCGGGTAAAGTGAAGCTTGCGAGTTGGAGGAGCCCATGGTGGAATTGTAGATCACAATTTTTTTGGGTGCAAGATGTATATCACAAAACATGTGGAAAAGTTTGACTAAGTATGGAAAGGAACGTTGTTCGTTTCGAGTACCTTAAATGGAGGTTTAGTGCGTTTTAATGGGAGATATCCTCTAGGTTTTTTGTTTGCAATTGTCTCGTACCAGTGCGATAAGTTGTCACTAGTAAAACCATAATTAATGTGCATTGGGAAAGGCGCGAAGGTAGTGGGGATGGGAGGCAGTGATAGATGCTTTGAAACTTTTGTGAACCCGGGTAGAGTGAAGCTTGCAAATTCGAGGAGTCCGGGGTGGAATTGTAGATCACGAAAGTTTTGAGTGAAAGATGTATATCACAGAACAAGCAGCAACAGAGTTCGATAGCGCCAACCCCGGAAATTGCAGCCATAAAATTGGCTAAGTATGGAAAGGGACAATGGTCGGTCAGACTCATGATGTGAGGATATAGATGGAGATGAAGATTTGTCGGTCCTCCAACCCCATAACCCACAATCATAGAAAGGCGACTAAGTATATAACTAGAAAGGGATAATAGACGGGAAGAAGAAAAGGGAAAAAAGGGCAAGTATCTCACAGAACAACATCTACTGTTCGTTTATTAATGCCAATCTTTTCGAACCCCTGGTGAGTTCTCACTAGTAAAAGCATAAATTGCAGATCACAAATTTTTTTGGGTGCAATATGTATATGACAGAACATGAGGCATAGTGTTCGATAACGCTAACTCGAGACCCGGTGGTCAGATAATTGGCTAAGTATTGAAAGGGACCTTCGTCGGTCGGGCTCATGATGTGAAGATATAGATGAAGACAAGCATCTGCCAATTCGCCAACCCGGGAGGCCGTGGTCATAGAAATGTGACTAAATATAGAACCACAAAGGGATAATAGAGGGGAATAAGACAAGGGAAAAACAGGTAAGTATAGAGAAGGGAAAACAAAGGGAGAAACAAGCATTTAGTCTCAGCTATGTAATATACATGGGGGTCGACAAAGACAGCTTCAAGTTTGAAGAGAATTTGTTTATATTTATTCCAATAGTATTCATAATAATATATCTTAATAGATTATTTGTGGTCCGAATGTAAAGCATCTTCCAATTTGTAGGGTGTTTTTCGGTTCACAAATTTCGTTGAAACCCATAAGCAATAGAAATAAATAAATAAAAAATTCGTTAAAATTACGTCATATATATATATATATATATATATATATATATATATGCAAGGATATTATCAAATAGAAGAAGTTGTAATATATGCACAATATTGAATAGGAACATGACGTCAACACCTAAGTTGCCTTGTTGAAATAGAGTCATTAATTCATTCTATTTACGGGACCCCGAAGAATGAAAACAGGATGGGTCCACCCATTTATTTCTTAAGTATAGGGTGGGCACCACATAACTATGTCCTATCACAAATTATTCTTCCATGTAAAATGTAAGGAGAGAATATAGTAGCTTTTATTTAAATCGAAGTGTTGGGCAGAAGAAAAAAAAGCTTGTCGTGCATGTTTAACCACGGATCAAAGAGCGTCTTAAATTCTTGTAGAAATAGGTTGAATTCATCTATCAATAGCTGTACAGGCAAATGAGTCAATTATATATATATATATATATATATATACAAAATAAAATAAAATAAAAATATTAGACATTGGAAAACAACATACAAAAACCTCAAATATTCTATATTAAGATAAATTGGGTTACAAAATACAGCTGAGATTATTTCCCAAAATAGTTGTCTTGAAATAGTTTAGCACATATTCTCTGAAATTTAAATGTGTTTGCCATAATGACTGTGATTGAAGCTCCCGCGGACAAAAAAAGCAAATATGTACAAGAAGCAAGCCTGTAGACAGTCTTTGATAGATTTCAACTTGATCATCAAATGTTTGCCTGGTTAAAAACAACGAGTTGAATATCAATTTTGGTTCTTGGACTTCATTGGTGCTGCCAGCTAGATCTATCCAAACTTCTTGAATAGTTTGTCTCTTCTAGATATGGCCTGCCTACATTAACATTTTATTCAACATTCCATACTTTGCTAAGTGTTAATTTCCCTTTATCGTTGAAAACTTGGGGTTTAAGGTGCCTTCCTTGTAATCTTCCTGGTCATCGACATATGAGACAACTTAGAGATGTGATTCAAGACCAATTCAAAGACGAGGGAGTGGTTTTATGTGACATCAGCTTTGGGGGGAAAAAATTATGTTAGCCAACAAAAGATGAGAAAAAAAAATTCAAGTATCTTGTGACTAGTATTCTCCTTGTATTCGATCCTTTGTTTGGTTGAAAGGCCTGCCTACAGATTTGTATGTTGAATTTCTTTGTTCTATTGTTTTAAATTGAAAGGGATGTTCAAGTCACCTGCAAAAATGATCCTCTGTTGAAGTATATAGCTTCTTCCAACAACACAGATTTGGCAAGTGTATCAAATGTTGCAGATCACACCAGAATATATATTTCGTCATAGGGGTGGCAAACATCGTGGCCCAAAAAATGGTCTGGAATATTCGGAAGTGACGCCAAATATTACTCCATGCTCGAATATACTCAGAAGGAAATTATAAATTTGGATCCTCACGAAGGAGAGAAACTATATGCGTGGTTGAATCAACATTCTAAAATTACAGAACCTTTTATGTCAAAGTTGTAACAGACTTGAAAGACAACCAACTTCTATCTCAAAGTTTGTTGAGCAACCTCTGGATGTAGTAACAGACTTGACATATAATCAAATTTCGATCACTACTAGTACTAATGTCAAGTGTAACAAGTCATGACCCCAGGCTCCAGGTAGCTCCAACTTCAGGTATCCACACTAGCGGTGACTCCAGGCTCCAGATAGCTTCAGCTTCGGACATCGACACTGGCGGTGGCAATGGGAACAGTGCCATTGAATTTAGGGTGGCAATGCGGTGAACATGCATGCATGTCGTTGTCAAAGCACTTAGACTGCAAGATTGTTAGACCTGCAAAGAGCATCGACTTTAGTGTTGCTTTGTCACGACAATTAGAATGTTGTTGTGAGTCCAAAAATCTTTGGAGGTTGGGTGTCCTGTGCGATGATGACCTCAACATTAAATACATGTCAGACATCTATTATCTGACATAGCAGTGTTAATGTGATTTGCATAATCGACGATGGGTCGATTTCATTGGCACAAGCAATATTAATTGTGTAATTAATTAACATCCTTGAAGGACGTGAATCCCAAACAACGCCTAAAACTTTTTGAACAACCATATGTTAAGAAAATACATTTTTTATATTTAAAAAAATAAGAAACTGTATTTTCTATGTCTAACATTAGGTTGCACACATAAACATTTTTAATTAACCGAAATTAATATATAGTCAACTCAGATCCCTGGAAGCTCGAATTCTTAGAGCTAGTTTATTTCCATCTTGTTGGTTGGGATAGAAGGATCCACCACCAGGACAAAGAAAGAAGGTAGCAATAAAAACACCTGTGAAAACGCAAGCTGGTGATGGAAGCACTTTATGACCAGGAAGGCACTCTGTGCTTATCGATTTGTGATCCTGATGAACAACTCGAGAGGTGCTTGCGGCAAGGCCATGGCGATTTATTTGAACCAGACATGACAATACTTCAAGCATCGAGAAACTTCTATTTTTTTTCAAATATCGGATCTAATGCAACAGAAGAAATGCATTCTCCTTTTTCAAAGCACGAGAAACAATAGGAATATTGATATTCGGTGGAAAGAGCGCTGGAATATCCTACTACATCAAGGTCTCCTCTAAAGAATGAAACAAAATGATTACATGAAGGTGGTAGTAAAAGGTGATCTTCAGAAACCAAATCATTCCCTGAACATGTTAAACTTTTTGTAGAAGGTGATAGTATAAAGTAATCTTCACAAAGTGTTGCAAAGTCCATAGTCCATAATTTCTTCCCATTAGCTTTTCCCAGTTACATGTCGATGCAGGCATCAAAAACTTTTGAGAGCCTCATTCCTTGGTTATATACCCACCTTCAACTACCAGGAGAATATTCTTGCAAAGAGTGGCAAGCTCTTCGACCCATATGCAATCATATGCATAGGAATAGTGAAAGAAATGTGTAGTACCGATAGAAAATTGATTATATGTGGAGTCTGTTACTACATCCAGAGGTCGGTGAGCAAACTTTGACAAAGAATACGACTTTCTGTCAAGTCTTTTACCAATCAACAAACTTTGAAATAGAAACTTCTGTAATTTTAGAATGTTGATTCAACCACCCATATAGTTTCTCACATTCGTGAGGATCCAAATTTATAATTTCCTTCTGAGTATATTTGTGCATGGAGTAATATTTGGCGTCATTTTCGAATATTCCAAACCATTTTACAAGCCACGATATGTGCGACTCTTCTGGCGAAAGATAAATTCTTGTGTGGTCTGCAGGATTTGATACACTTGCCAAATCTGTGTTGTTGGAAGAAGATATATACTTCAACAAAGGAGCATTTTGCAGGTGACTTGAAAGTCCCTTCCAATTTCCAGTAACAAAACAAAGAAGTTCCACATACAAATCTTCAGGTAGGCCTTTCAACCAACCAAAGGATCGAATACAGGGAGAATACCAATCATAAGATACTTGAATTTTTTGTGTCTGAGTTTATGTTGGCCAACAAAAAAAATTTCGCTCAAAGTTGACATCACATAAAACCATTCCCTCGTCTTTCAATTGGGCCTGAATGGCATCTCTAAGTTGTCTCACATGTGGATGAACAAGAACATTACAACGAAGGCACCTTAAAGCCCAAGTTTTCGATGATAAAGGGAAATGGGAACAAATATTTAAAATGAACGTTGGAGGATGATAGTATAATCTTTCGTAAATCTTGGTTTAATTCGTTTTAATGGCAGATGTCCTCGATCTTTTCATCTATTAATGCCAATTTTTTTGAATATGTTTGTTGAATAGTCACTAATAACATATGAGTTAACATTTCCATATGCAAGCATATTCTCAAATATGACAACCTATAATATATGCACAATATTAAAGAGGGACATGATGTCAAGACCTTTGTGGATGATAGTGGGGTAGTACAATATTGCACTCTTACTATGATGATGCCATAAAAAAACTAAAATAACCAACAATTTTTGCCAATTCAAGATGGACGCAAAAAAATCATCAGATCCCATAATATTCACCTGTTAATGCATTTTAATGGGAGATGTCCTCGAGCTTTCCGCTTATTAATGCCAATCTTTTCAAACATTTCTGGTGAGTTGCCACTAGTAAAAGCATAATTAATGTGCATTGGGAAGGGCGGAAGGTGGCGGGGGTGGAGGGGAGAGAAAAATGCTTTTAAACTTTTGTGAACTCAGGAGTCCGTGAACCCATGAAACTTTGAAGACTCGACTAAGTATGGAAAGGCGGGTCGGACAGACAGAGTCATTGTAGGTAGAGTCAGGATTGCGAGTTCAAGGAGTTCGAAGTCGAATTGTATATCACCGAAGTTTTGGGTGCAAGATGTATACCCCAAACACGAGGCACTAGAGTTCGATAGCGCCTATCTGCGAACCTGCATTTATAAAATTGGCTAAGTATGAAAACGAACGACGGTTGATCTGACTCATGGTGTGAAGATATAGATGGAGATAAGGATTTGTTAGTTCGCCACCCCAGGAACCCGTAATCACAGAAACATGACTAAGTATAGAACCATAAATGTGTAATAGAGGAAAAACAGGTAAGTATAGAAGATGAAAAAGAAAGGGAGATAAGAAATTTATCCATCACGCAACAACACTTAGTTTCATAATTATGAAGCCATAGAAACACATTAACTATGGGAAAAACACTCTCAACTATGAAATATAGTTGGAGCTCGACAAACTCTGGTTCAAGTCAAAAGAGATGTTGTTTATATCTATTGCAAAAATTTTCATATTATTTTATCCTAATAGTATTTTTGGTGGCCCAATTGTAAAACCATGTTCCAATTTGCGTTTCTCAAGTGGAGATGTGTTTATGAAGACACATTTCCTTAAACCACAGTCCAAGGGCAGGGAAAGTGCAACATCGACCGTTTGTTGAGCAAATATTTGTTGAAGAGTAAGCAATGTATTTCCAAGTGCACGTATCATTTGCATAGTATCAATATGATTTCTTTCATGTTCTTCGTGTATTCTTCTGAATGCACTTGTCATAGATTTGTGGAACTTTTCCATGTCACTATGGTTGCGAAAGAGGTGGGATCCCTAGTGAACAACAACCTCAAGAACAACACCAAGACAATGTCACACTCATGTTTCTCTGGTCGTAGTAGTCACATAAGAAAAATGTTCTGCAAGAGGATTTTGGCTCAGGCATTCCCAGTGTTGAAAGTTCTTACTTGCAAACTAGAAATAGTAAACAACAACCAATAGACATGAATGCAACCATGACACTGAGACTCACTGGTGAATGGGAAAGGACAGAAGCGCAACCCCTGGCCTGCAAACTGCAATAACATGTCCAACTGTGGATGCAAGACCCCAACCCTGCAAAGTTGAAGCAAACAAGAGCAAGTGGCAAATAACCAACGAGTGAACAAGTACGAAGAGACCCAACTGCAGCTGCAGGACCTCAAATCTACAAAGTTGAATCAAACAGCAATAATCAACATCTAGTGAACCAACGAACAAGCATCAAGGAATGCCGGTGAAGAACAATATTGCCCAAATTCATTGCAGACAAGATTGCATAAAAATATTGGAGGAATATATTGTAACACACCTGTTAAGCAAACATTTCAGGCTGTGAGGCCTGCCAAGTAAACATTTAATACTGTGAGGACCGTGCAAAGGCCTCCCACTGTGTAAACATTTAAGAGAGTTGTAGTTTGCATGATTGGCATTCTGCATCCGCAATTGGAACTACGCTTCTGTCACTCCCCATTCATGGGTAAGTTTCACTGCCATGGTTGCATCCTTATTCGTTGTTTGTTTTTGTTTTTTTCCAGTTTGCAAGTAAGAATTTTCAATATTGGGAGGGATCAAAATCCTCTTGCAGAACATCTTTTTATGTGACTACTTAGAACCCACCTCCATCACACCCAGTGACATATAAAAAAGGAAATCGAATTTTCTCCTCACATACAAAGATGTTCTGCAAGAGGATTTTGACTCAGGCATCTCCAGTATTTAAAATTTTCACTTGCAAACTGGAAATAAAAAACAATAGACAACAAATACGAACGTATACCTAGCAACGAAACTCACTCGTCAATGGGGAATGACATAAGCGCAGTTCCAATTGTGGTTGCAGAATCCAAGCGTGCAAACTGCAACAACAACAACGGGCAAACAAGAGCAACAGTAACAGGCAAACAAGAAACCAGTTAACAAACAACGAGAAAGCATCAACCAGTGAACCAGTAATGTCACTGAAGAACAATATTGCCCATATTCATTGCAGACAACATTGTAAAAAAAAAAAAAATCGACGAAAATGTATTGTAACAGGCCTGTTAAGCAATGCAGGAATGCAATCGTAGCACTGAGACCCACCAGTCAATGGGGAAGGATAGAAGCGCATCCGCTGGCTTGCAAACTGCAACAACAGGTCCAACAATAGATGATGGAGGACCCCAACCTTGCAAAGTTGAAGTAAACAAGAGCAAGCAACAAACAACAAACCAATGAACAAGCACGAAAAGGCCCAAGTACAACTGCAAGACCTCAACTCTGCAAAGTTGAATCGAACAACAATAATCAACATCTAGTGAACCAATGAGCAAGCATCAACCAATCAACTAGGAATGCCAGTGAAGAACAATATTGGCCAAATTCATTGCACACAAGATTGTATCAAAAAATCGAAGGGAAATGTATTGTAACACACATGTTAAGAAAAAATGTCAGGCTGTGAGGCATGTCAGGTAAACATTTAAGGATGTGAGGACCATCCAAAGGCCTCCCACTATGTAAACAATTAAGAAAGTTGCAGTTTGCACCGTTGGTATTTTTCAATAATGGGAGTGATCAAAATCCTCTTGCAACCCATCTTTGTATGTGACTACTACGACCAGAGAAGAAGGATTGTAATCTTGTCTTCGTCTCGTTCCTGATCGCCAATGTTTGACATAGAACCCACCTCCATCACAGCCATAATGAAATATAAGAAAAGGAAATCATATTTTCTCCTCACATACGAAGATGTTCTGCAAGATGATTTTGACTCAGGCATCTCCAGTATTGAAATTTCTCACTTGCACACTAGAAATAACAAACAACAAACAACAAATAGGAAGCTAAACATGGCACCAAAACCCACTTGTCAATGGGGAACGACAGTTCCAATCGCGATTGCAGAATCCCAAGCGTGCAAACTGCAACAAGACCAACATGAAAACAAGAGCAACAACAACATGCAAACAAGAAACTAGTGAACAAGCAATGAGCAAGCATCAACCAGTGAACCCGTAATGTCATTGAAGAACAATATTGCCCATATTCACTGCAGAGAACATTGCATAAAAAAAATCAGAGGAAAATGTATTGTAACAGGCCTATTAAGTAAACATTTAAGGTTGTGAGGCCTGTTAGGTAAACATTTAAGTCTGTCAGGACCGCCGAAGGGCCTTGCGCTGTGTAAACATTTAAGAAAGAATGCAGTGTGGCAAGTCTGTTACGTATGCAAAATAATTATTATATTATTTTATAATAATATAAAATAATAATAAAAATAAAACAAAATAGTAACAATAGTTCGAACAATAGAGACTATGCAAAAAAAAAATTAGTCAAAGGACAAACTAATATGAAGTCAACTAATAAAAAACTGACTCTCGATGCTCAAAACTTTGGATATCTAAACATTTCAAAAAAATAGTAAAAAATTTAGAAAGACTGTAGATGATAAAAAACTTTGGATATGCTAAGATATAAAACATTGGAAATAGTGAAGCCGACAATAAGACCTCCTATCTGTTATCCAATCAGATCATGACATATATGATATTTTTTATTATATACAAATCAATGTTCTTAGTTCTCCAGTTCCAACAATAGAGATTATGCAAATATTTTTAGTCAAAGGACAAACTAATATGAAGTAAACGAATTATCGATCACTATAGTCCCTCTACGCCTTCGATAGGGACTAATAAAAACAAATAATGAATATTGTTGCATGCATATGTGCACCTTACTTTCCAAGAAGCAAAATTTGAGTAGTCTCGACAAATTTTTGGAAATTTTAAAAATCTTTAACTTTGAGCAAAATACATTGTCCCTTCTACACACCATGCACATGAATAAAAAAATGGCAAATTCTAAGTATCATATCATTGAATAGCTTTTGGACATTGTTAGTTTGATATATAGAAACTTTTGTTTTAATGTAGTAATAAAATATAAAATATAGAACTTGACATTAAATTATAATGGATTCAAAAGCATTCTCTCAATAAAGAGCGTGTTACAATGTCACAGTGATATGAAATCACGATGATAGTTCCACAACATGCTCTTATTTAATCTCCCATGTTAAACACATCTCAAGTTAACTGTCAGGAGCTAGGGTGAGTGATTGGGTCTTGTGGTCAGATACTAAAATATATATTTAGAGAGATTTTATCCATCAAAATGCAATTAGATGCTAACAATTTCCTCTTCAAATCATGTGAGTTGTTGGTGCAATGACATGGATGAATTGATTTTCTTAATATGCTTGATTATAACATATCTATCTTTTAATGGTAGGGATTAGTTGTTTTGTAACTATTACCCTTGTTTTCATACATCTTGTCATTTTTTTTATTTCCACTTTCAAATTATTTGAAGTGTGATGAGAGAAATGAAATATTATTGTTTTAAGTTTCCTATTAATCTCTACGGATTAGTGAATAATGTGAATTTATTTTTATACATTTTGTCATTATTTGATTTCTACTTTCAAAATATTTGAAGTGAAATGACATAAATGATTTTTTTTTTTTTCTATTAAATGTGATTTAAAAAAAAATCATNTTTTGTCATTATTTGATTTCTACTTTCAAAATATTTGAAGTGAAATGACATAAATGATTTTTTTTTTTTTTTCTATTAAATGTGATTTAAAAAAAAATCATTATAAGAGAAATAAATATTTTTTAATCTGATGTGATTTTTAAAATTGTTTAAAATATATTAAGAGGAATTGTTTGAAATGCGATGAGAAAAATAAAATATTTTTTTTTCTATTTAATATTATTTTAATAATTGCCCCCGGGGTGTAGATTAGTTGCCGATGGAGTGCACTGTTAAGGCACTTAGTTATGTGAGGTTGTGTTGGGCTCCCAACAACTCCCCATAATTGTTTACAAAATTTAAGGGTCTTCATTCAAATCTAAAAAAAAAAACAATCTTTTTCATTGTGTTTTGATTTTGTCTTGCTTGGTTTGAAGAAGATGACTTGTTAATTTCTTTTCTGTGACGTTTGGTGTGATGTGTTTGATCGATTCTTTGGATTATTTGCATCATTTGAATATTTTGGTTCTTTGGATATTCAATGTGGTGCACATACTCAGATGAACTTCTTCGAATTCATTCAGTAGCTCGAGTTGCTTGAAATAGGGATTATTATGACCTTTCGCCGGTTTTGTCTTGGTTTGTCTTAAATGCATTAACACACTACTACATATTGAAAAATTTGCGACGACCACTTGTGACGAAAGTACTCTTTCGTCACAACATTCAAGAGAAAAAATTTAATTATTCAATTTTTTTCTAAATCCACCCTATATTCATCACTATCTTGACGAATGTACTTTTTCTAAATTAATATGGTCAACGTTCATCTCAAGAGCGACGAATGACCGTTATAAGTGAACGTTATAAGTGACCGTTAAATATGACAAATAAATAGATAAAAAAAAAAGAAATATTTTAGGTTACGGTCATCGCAATTGCGATGATTGTGACCTAAAATTGAACTATAAATATTTGACGATTTAAAGATGTTGCGGCAATCTTGCTATAACGACGACGGTTCCGAAAGGGTATTTTTGTGCAGAAGTTGTGCAGAAGAATGTCGCAGAATATAGTAAGAGGTGGGGAAAAAAGTAAAGCGGGTGAAAAGGGTGATGGTAGATGTTATTACCCTTGTAAAAAATGTTGCCTCATACATCCC
>SNQJ01S0193687.1:1711-17724 GCA_010110895.2 Picea sitchensis
ATATATATATATATATATATATATATATATATATATATATATACACACACACACATATATATAATCAACATTCAAATAATCAGTCGTTGTGAAATTTACTGTGGTTATTTACTGGTCCTTAAAGCTAATGGTGGGTATCTTTGGGTTTTTCGAGGGAAATCACCAAGAAGCTCTTGGGCCCCTTCTCCCTTCTCGGTCTGGAAGGCATGTGGTTTATTGCAACAGTGAAGGTTTAGAGCTCCTCCAACAATAGATAAGTAATTACTCAACTATTCTTTCTTATTGCTATCTTATCCTCTTATCAAGATTTTAATGATTCTCTTTTGTAATGTACAGGGTTTTAAATCATACGAAGCCATGAAGTACAACTCCTGTCACCGACATAAGAGGTATTCGGAATCCGTTCTGCCTTTCCTAAGAAGTTAGGCATTCTGGGTAGAAGAAGGTTTTACCTTTTCTGGTAGAGTTCACTCGTTTTCACTATTTGTTATCTCTGTAAAGGAATTACTTTCATGGTCCGATACGAGAGATAACTGTAAAAATAAAGGCCTGACTGAGAGGCTTCATCAAGCTTTCTTTTACTGACCCCTATCTCGCCATGTTGGAATGGAAGATATGATCTAGATTCTCTTGTTATAATGGAATTAAAGATATTATGAATAATATGGTGTTTATAATCTTTATTCCTGTAACTTTATTTTTTAAGTCTTTAGCATCATGTGTCTTCATCAGGTTTTCTTTTACTGACCTCTATCTCGCCATGTTGGAATGGAAGATACGATCTATATTCTCTTGTTATAATGGAATTAAAGATATTATGAATAATATGGTGTTTATATTCTTTATTCCTATAACTTTATTTTTTAAATCTTTAGCATCATGTGTCTTCGGCAATTAAGAGTACTGGGTATGTAACCCTTTTGTGTTTACAGAGGTAATAGTTAGTCTGAGCCTGCAATTAGTTAGGACAAAAACTTATTACATTTTGAGATGTTTTCAAATCTGTTCCTAACTTTATTTACTTTCCTATATACGAATTACCTAAATTTATAATACGCACCTCAGACTCATCTTTGAACAATGTCACTACTACCAGATTTGCTTAAATCCAAAAAAGAGCAGTTTTTGCATTACGTTAGGTCATCTGCTAGGTTTCATAGTTTTGACAACAAGGATCATGGTCGATCCTCTAAAGGTTGAGGCAATAGTTCAGTTGCCTCCCTCGCACATGATCCTTCAACTTCAAAGTTTGCAGGGAAAATCGAACTTCTTACGATGTTTCATCGCAAACTTCGTCGAGATCACAAAGTGTTTTATGCGTTTACTCAAGAAGGACGTCCCTTTTTATTGGTACAAAATTGCTCAATGCTTGTTTGATGTTTTTAAACACGCCCTCTCGTCTTCCCCTCTGCTTCAACCACCCAATTATAATAAAAACTTCTTATTGTACTTGGATGCAGTAGAGTTGACCATCGATATGGTCTTAGTTTAGGAAGATGAAGTGTTTTTCGAGTATGTGATCTATTATTTGAGCTGAGGCCTAGTTGGACCAAAATTTAATTATTCCAACATTGAAAAACTTGTGTTGGCAACAATTCATGTTGTCCAATGGTTCCGTCATTATATCTTGTTTCAAAGTACCACCATCATTGACATTGTGAATCTATTTCAAAATGTGTTACACGAGAAGTAATTTGCGGAAAGATCAGTAGATGGATAGTTGTCCTCCAAGAATTTGACTTAGATTTTATTTCAACAAAATCCAAATAGTCATTGGTATTTGTGGAACTCATATCAAAACTTCCAGTCGAGTCAAGTGACATGTTTTTGATCGCATCTTCGGACCCCTGGTATGGATATATACTTGTCTATATCTAGACTTTTTAGTGACCCACCTCTGCTTCTCGTGATGAGTGTAATCATATATGCCATCAGGAAAATAACTATATTATACTCGAAGATACATTGTATCATCGAGGCATAGATTCCATCCCTTTGCCAATGTCTCACTCATGAAGAAGCATAAATCGTCCTTAATGATTGCCACATTGGAGCATGTGGTGGTCATATGTCTGGGTTGGTAGCAACCCAAAATATCTTACACGCCGGTTACTTCTGGCTGACATTAATCAAATATTGTGTTGAATCAGTCAAAAAGTTCCACCTATGTCAAATATTCTCTCGGAAGATGAGGGTTCACCCTGCTCCTATGTTTCTCGTCATTACCGTTGGTCCTTTCATCAAGTGGGGGATTGATTAAACAATATGCAACCCCCATTTAGCGAGGGGGCATCATTGTATCATTATAGTAGTAGACTACTTTACAAAGTGGTTTGAATCTATGCCAATGTTCAAGGATGATGGAGAGACAACAACTGTCTTTTTGTTTTACAATATTATAGCAAGGTTCGACGTCTTGAGAGAGATTGTCACTGACCATGGCAGTCACTTCTAGAATAAAATGATGATTGAGTTAACATCAATGGTTTCGTTGAGGAAAGAACATTCTTCACCTTACTACCCTCAAGCGAATGGTTAGGTGGAAGCTGTGCGTAAATCCCTCAAGACTATTTTACAAAGAACGATCAATTCAACCAAGTCAAATCGACATTTGATGTTATACTCTGCATTATGGGCCTATCAAACTTCTGTTAAGACTGCAACCGGTTTCTCACATTTTCAACTCGTTTATGGGATGGAAGTATTTTTACCCATAGAATTTCAGATCCCCTCTTCAAAATTGGCAATACAGTTATTGCCCAACACTTCACCACTTGAGCAACAATTATTACATCTCAAACAATTCGATGAGTAGCGAAGAGACACATCCTTGGTGAACAACACTCACAAAAAAAAAGTTAAGTTTCAATATGATTGTTCCTTTCACCCTCGGATTTTTTCTAAAGGTGACCTTCTCCTAGTCTATGACCAAGATAAGGATCCCCTAGGAGTAGGCAAGTTCAAACCCATGTGGTTCAGACCGTTCATTGTTAAAGAGGTTCTTAAAAAAGGGGCTTATCATCTGGTTGACTTGAGGGAAATGCTTTGGTTGAGCCTAGAAATGGGCTCTAATGCAAGAAGTATTACTCATAGGTGGGTCACCTTTAGTGACTTATTATAACATATGTATAGTCTCTCTACATTTGTTTTGCTCAATTTTTGTCTTTTTCGTTTATGCAAGTGCCATTTTTTATGACATTCTTTTCACTATGGCAGATGTTAAGTGAATCAGGGGTGTTTGTGGGGTTTGTGGATGGTGCTAGTCGACACACTCGGAGGGTTGATTCCACAACTTGGGTGATTTTTACACCTCAAGGCCAGTTGCTATCCTCGGGAGGTATCTGTTTATGTAATTCTACAAAGAACGTTGTCAAATATAGCGTAGTAATAGAGTTTCTTCATGACTCTTTTTCACATGGTATCTCTCGCCTACAGGTCTACTTAGATGCTCAACTGGTTGTGTCTCAATTAAATGGTGTTTACTGCGTTTACGACCCTACCCTACACTGACGGTTCCTTAGGGTATGTCTCTTAGAAATAAGTTTTGATTACATTACTTACATTCATGTTCCTAGGATAATAAATCACATCACTGATACTCTAGCTAATCATATATTAGATTGGCATTTTTCACACATGTAAAGACAAAAAACATGTTATCCTATGTCTTACCTTTACTAATCACTATGTCTAAATTGTCACCTATATTTGTATTATTCATCTAGGATATTAGCAATATATACTCAAGTGATGACTAATGATTTAGTTAATATTTCCTAGCCTAGTCATCATGCATGATTTTAGGATCTAGAGAAAATATCTCTATAAGGTGGCATCACCCATTGTACTATAACTATGTAACATTGGAGTGAATAATGAAGTGTTGGCTAATGAGCCTTTTCCGCCCTGTTGTTGTTCTTGTTTATGATTTATCAATTGTTGTTGTTCTTGTTTATGATTTATCAATTGTTATCAGAGCTGGTTCTGGCTTAAATCCCTCATGGGAGAGCCGAGAAGATGTGAGAGTAGATTCTGCTATAGTAGTAGTATTAGAATGTGAGTAGAGAGTTTCCGGTGTGAGTGCATTTCCATGTGTATGATTGAGAGTAGAATATTTTTTTGTTGTTGGTACAAAAGTTTCAATCTGTGTGACTCCTTTTTCAACAGTTCATATTCAACATCTTTGATTAAATTTTCTTGACCAAGACCATTTATGTGTTTCTTGAGAGCCTGATTCTCTAAAGTCAGTATAAGGCGTTGTTGATTCAAGAAAGCCACCTCAACTGAAACTTTTGACTCTTCAGCCTGCAAAGCACTGACATTTCTTTCAAATTCAGAAATGTACTAAAGTTTCCAAACACGAGATCGTTGAGGAAAGTGTTGCTTTGTTCACTTTTGATCCACATCAAGATCATCCAGTTTGTTGCCTCTTCTACATGTTGACCTGATCTGATTGTGTGGAGCCTATTCCAATACCATTCATTAGATGTGATTTTGTAGCGTTGCCATCTACAACATTTCCTTGGTCGATTTCCAGTAGATTTCTTATGTGAGTTGGAGCATGGGAAAAGTGGAGATCTGATTTTCGTAAGTGCAGAGGCTTGATTGTACGACCAATTCTACTCTGCAAGCACACAATTTCCATTCAAGAGTTTTTTATCCATGTGATTGAAAGGAACACAATTTGGAGCGGTCTCACGGTGCAGTGGACATGGAAAGAAGTTGTGATCTAATGAATTATTATAATTGTGTAAGCCGAAGAGTTTTTTGAGAACTGGATCTATGAGAGCTTACATATATTATTTTCTTTAGACATGTGACCAAGTTTTAAAGGAGAGTATATTTTGTGTGTCCTTGTTTTTCCATGAAGATAACCGATTTGCTTCTTGTAGTTTGAAGAGAAGGAGTCTGCATGCAAGGGCTTGGCATCGTGTTTGAGAGAAAGACAAAAGGGGTCATTGACTGCATGAACTGGAGAAGAAGGCATTGTGCAACCCACATAGAAAAGAAAGACGAGAAGTGACCGATTGAATAAATTAGATGTCCTTATGTGAAGGATCTTGTGTGAAGTCAAGTTGAAGAGAAGTGGCCCTGTTGAGAGGGCTCTTCCACTTGGAGGAATTGTGAGTCTCTTATGCCAAGAAAACAAGAAATCATGAGTCTGTTTCTAGAAACCTATGCGATAAGTGGCATGTGAGAGGCCTATGATCCATGGATCTTGAAATAGTGATCCATCTTGTCGACTGAAGCATGCAGGAGTTTGATGTCTGGTGTGAAATCTGGAGTGGTGTTGTGGCATAGTGCGCATGGAGTAGGAGTGAATTGTGTTTGTATGCAAAAACATTATATAGTCTTCCTGGAGGGATAACTTTATAGGTACCTATGCTATTAGCTGAGAACACAACCAATGCGTTGAGGATAGAAAGCACCAATGTGAAAGGAACAGTTGTCGTCTACAAGAAAGGTGAGTCAAATACCTCGTAATCTCATACACATGGGTTGGCAAATAAAAATCCAAGCCGCATGTATGGTTGGTTGGAACCATCAGAATTTTAGATTTTATGGTAGCTTACTCGACGTCTGATTTTAGCTATGAGATCTAAATAAATAAAATATGTTTCTCGTTATGAGATCTAAAATGTGGATCCGATTTCCTCGGATCTGTTCAATGTGCAAGCCAAGAAATGAATCAAGGCACAAAAGTATCCTCCATGATCTGCATACTATCTCCAAGAAATCGATTTCATTTGCCAATGATTGTCATCTAAACTAATGAGATGTGGCATGATCTGGTGCAATGGATAGTTGGTCCATATTTCTACTAGGCTGCCAATTATATCTCTAAATTTATGTTCCATAGGAGGATTGATGAAGATCATCGCCTTGGATTCTTGAATCATCTTCATGTGATCTGGTGCCTCTCAATGCAATCTGATTTCTCTCCTTAGATCCAAAATAGCCACAGGTTTGCACGCTTGGCATAGTTTGGATAATTGGCAGCTTCTTAAAGAATTAAAACTCATTTGTTTTTTTATTCCTATGAAAATAAAACAAATAAAGTCATGCATATAAGAAACAAACATAGAAACTCTTTTAAAAGTGGCAATTAATTTAAAGGCATATTTATGACACTTTTGGAATATTATAAAGAATACTTTATTAAAATATTCTTTTTGGGAGTCATAAGAAAAAGTGGCATTGTAATGCTTTTGAAAGAGGAAGATTTAATGTGGTATAATTTTGTATTCAAGGATTTGGTCTCTCAATTTTTTAAAGGTTTTGGGATTTGGGAGATTTGGGATTTTTTTGAGAGATAATGACACTTGTAAAAGTTGTTAGAACTTATCGTATGGAGAAATTTGTAGAATGAGAAGAAGGAATCTTCATCTCAAAGAGCCATTGAAATTTTATATTGTTGATGGAGACAAGGATAGCTTCAAAATGTATTTTAGCATGGTTATTGTAAGAGTGATACTCATAATAAAATTGGAGTCCTTTTCTCTGTGTCCTAGATCCCCCCGAAATTGAATAAGGTGATCTTAGGTACATCTTGTATTGTGTGCGATGGTGAATGATTCTTTGAATGTTTTCATGATTTTTTGTGTCGAGTTTTAACACTACGCTTATGATTTACTCTACAACTACACACACATGTCCTTCCAAGAAAGTTAATTCAAGCACACAATTAAATGCTAGTGAAGTACAAATAATCAAATAAGATATGATTAAGTATCTGTGAAGAACATTCTCAAGTATTAAAGTCATCAACCACATCAGTAATGGACAAATCAAAGGATTTCAAGCTTAACACATCATGGAGCATTTGAAGTGAAATTGTAACTTGGAAACAATGTTTGTTGTAAGATCACTTGATTGATTTAAATTGTTCTTGCAATAGTAAGAATAAAATCAAGTTGAGTTGAATTGAATTTGTCATAAGGTGCATTTTCAATTGAGCCTGACACCCTAGAGTTGTTTTGATTCATAACTGACAAGGTTGAGTGTTAAAACTCAAATCATTGTAAACATCACATTTTGGATGCATTTTCGGTGGCAGTCGACATCCTCAACTTCCTGGAAGCAAGTTCAAGAAAGGGAAGTACAAGGGAGCATGAAATAAAATCAAGTGAGCATGAAGTTCAAGTGAGAGATTCAAGTGAGGGAGTTGAAAATAAAAACCTTCTTCTGTCGAGTCAAATTGTAACCATGATCTACCTTCACAAGGAGACCTCATTTAGTTTTTTTGAAATGGCTCGAAGTCTCGAATTATTAGAGTTACTGAACACTCTAATAAACACCACTGAAGACAACACAATGATATTGAACAAAGCAACTCTTCAATCGGTGCTAAGTTGTTTGCAAGTGATGCAAGCTAAAGTTAGACTTCTTCAATCTCTATCCCAACTATTGAATGATGAGTTGACTGATTTAAAAAATAAACAACTAGTGAAGTGTTCTGAACTAGTTTTTGTTTAGCACAACCCTCTCTATGATGATGATGATGATGATGATGATGTTTTTAATAAACATACAATGAAGGATCAATTCAATAAGACATATTCAGATGCAGACAAAGATGATGCCATTCTTGAACCTACTTTTCAAGAGTTTTATTTTGAGTTTAATGAAGAAAAAATTTCAATGATGCATCAAAATGCAGTAAATCCACTTCCACGGATTTCAAAGAAGAAGGTTCAGAATACTCTTTCCAAGCCCATGATCAGACCTTGGGAAGAAATCATTTACAACAAGAATAGAACAGGACTTGGATATGACCAGGAAGTTACCTTTCATATTCCTGATTATTCCAGACCAATCAAGTTACAAAGTGCTCGATTAATTCAAGAAGCTTCAACTTCACCTGTTCAAGTTCAACATCAAAATTGTAAGTGCCAACATTGTAATCGAGTTGGTCACAAGGAGAATCAGTGTTTTGATCTCCATCCTTGCCAGCATTGTGGTAAGCACAACCATTCTTCAGATAGATGTTCAGCACTGAAGAAACCTACAAGATTGAAGATTGACTATGAGTGGATTGATCCTTGGAAATGGTCATCAACAACCAAGCAATTATATAAGTCTTACCATAGAATTCAATCTCAATTAAAGACCTATCTTGTATCATAGAGAATTTTTGTACCTCACATAAGTGGTCCCCTTATGGCATATCCTTCAAGCATGGAACTCACAGAATGAGATAACATGTGGTTTTTTCTACATGCCCACTTTGTGTTGTACTCAAATGAAACAAGTATGATACTCTCTTGAGCCTAGAACAGGGGAGTACAATGATGAAACTCTCATGCACCTTAAGGGGGGGAGTTCAAAATTCTAGTGACGATGGTTCATGAAACCACTTGTGGTCTCTCCTTTCAACTCACAAAGGGGGGAATTGATTATGGAATTTAAGATGGTTGTCAGATAGAATTTTTTGACAACAACAAACATCAAGTATAGATGACAGACTTTGGCAGAATTATGGTTCAATAAGTTTAAGTTGAATCATATAGATTTTGATTTTGAGAACAATGATGTGAACATTTGACTCACATAGATAGTCATTCGACCTAGCAAAGGACAAGAGGATCCTTCTGCATTGTAGCTTGGCATTTGATTGAGCTGTCAGGCATTTTCAGGGATGTGTCAGACTAGAAGTTGATTCTCTTCTCTTGGTTCGCTCTCATCAGATTGGAGTTTACATTAAATAAACAATTTGCATGCATCCTGGCTCACATGATTACATTGTGAGATTTTCCAGAGATGGCATACTTTGACAGGATTATGGTTTAATGACTTGCAATTGAATCATACACATGATACATTGGGATGTTGTTGGACACGTAAAAGTCTCAAGATTGGTTAGTGGTTATCCAAAAACCATCAGATACATGGTATCAATTGGTTAGTGGTCATCCCAAACCACATATTCAGAGAGAACTTTCAGTGATACACTGATAGTAGAGTGGTGATACTACAAGTTCACCAATTAGTAGAAGGCATCATATTATTCTAGCTAGAATACTTGGCAAAATGATCAAATTGTCAAGAAATTAGGGAATGTTCAGATATTCCAGCTGTTCACTTCCATATCTCAGCTCTCTTCCAATTCATTTCAAATGAACATGTTCAACATCCAGATTGGCGGTTTTTCAGGTAGTTCTTCATTGAGGCTCAGCTCAGAAGTTTCAGTATGAAAACTTAGGATTGATATTAGTTTCTTGCTGGTATTATTGATCAGACTTGTGATTGAGGGGGTGATTGTTAGCCTATGTCTTACCTTTACTAATCACTAAGTCTAAATTTTCACCTATATTTGTATTATTCATTTAGGATATTAGTAATATATCCTCAAGTGATGACTAATGATTTAGTTAAGATTGCCTAGCCTAGTCATCATGCATGATTTTAGGATCTAGAGAAAATCTTTCTATGAGGTGGCATCACCCATTGTACTATAAATATATAACATTGGAGTGAATAATGAAGTGTTGGCTAATGATCCTTTTCCACCATGTTGTTCTTCTTGTTTATGATTTATCAATTGGTGTTGTTCTTGTTTATGATTTATCAAAACACACATGCACATGTAAGTACATTTCTAACATAATCCATAAAGAATAAAAGACAAAAAAGACACACACACACACACACACACACACACACACACACACACACATATATATGTCAAAAAGTGTATCAGAGTATAGTGTGGGCGCGAACGTCTCAAAAATATGCATGGTAGGAGTCATGGGGATTATGCCCTAAAAAATGTACAAAAGTGCTCATGACACATAAACAATCCAACCTAGCTAAGGGCAGTGCCTGTTGGCTCGGTCGTTGTGTACAACAACGTTTTCCAAACACCAAAAAAGTTGGACCCAAGTCCATGGAACCCCAACTACGTGAGGTTACATAGAGTGTGGAATATCCTCAATATCTACCATAGGCATGGCATGAGTAAGAGTAGTCAGGTTCCTCTCTACCCACCTTAGAACACTCTTGGCCTCCCTAGGTTGAGGCCCCCTTAATGCTCCTTTCGGTCTGGCGGCTCCGACTGCTCCCACCTCTGGATGAGGACATCATCTAGTCCTTGCAAAATTAGTCAGATGCACTGGTCCCACATCTACAAATAACAAACAAATCATTGTCAGATGCTCTAGTACACAAAAAAAATAAAAATGATATATATAAAAGAAAATAAAAACCGAAAGCTATGAAAATTAAAAACTTATCCAACTCTCCTTGCACTGCTCTGGGAGGAACAACCATATCCGGGTCTCTGGAAAAGTCAATGCCAACATATGGATAGTCTTCTATCATTGGAATCTGGTGAGACCACAAGTCACAAAACTTGTCATCGAAGGCCTCCATGGTCCTTCCACCACCCTGTCATGGCAAGAGTGTCACCCATATACATACGCCTGGGAATGTGGTTGTGTGCCCTCATACTATATCTTGAGGGATAATATTGGGCATCCTCTTGAAGAAGAATGCATAAAGTATGGTCCCAAACCCAAAGTTTTTTCTCCTCCGCATGCGACACTCAGTCAACTGTATTTTCATGCAGTCAAAAAATGTCATGTTCCAATCCAACACGTGTGCATTCAAGCACTACACCGCAAAATGCATGTGCGCTCAACATGCTTGGTGAAGTGCAGTGGATCCAGTGATATACCCAATAAGTAGTACTATCACTTTCAGTGATAGGTTAGATATCTTGTTGATCGACACCTGTGTTCCCACTTTGTCAGTCCCTGCCTCACAATGGATCCCAATCAGCTCCGCTATCTTATGAGGCCCAGAAGGAAATGTGCATAAGCTGACTGGTTCCCCTCTCCTTGAGAGTCTAGTCAAGAAGTATATGTCCTCTGTCATCGGAGTCAAAGAATGGCCTTCAAGCATGAAGGTCTCTACATCTAGGTGCCAATAATCTATGAAGGCGTTCAATAGCCTCGGTTGTGCATGCATGAATGGACATTGGTAGAATTTCAATAGCCCACATTGAGTCAATGAAAATGTCACACCAGGTTCCTCATCAACCAAAATTCAAATGTCTTCATGCTCTATTTTCCTTTAGTGAACATACATCCTGCAAGTGCCAGTTCAGGAGGGGAACTAGATCTTGCTTTTTAATTTTTTCACAAAATTGGGGTCATACGCGGACTGTAGTGGTGACAATTGCGTATTCACTCATGCATATGTGTGTTGTCCCAAGACAACCTGCATATGCCTAGGGCCGACCCTTTTAAAGGTAGATACCCTCCCAAAAAATTAAATAAAATGCATAAAATAAAAATTGAAATGCAAGAGGAGTGAATTTGTACTTACTTGGTCCAATCAGAAGTTCGTTTCATTCGTTGAAGCTATCAGAATCAACACTTTTATCAAAGGGGTGTTTTTGGCTCCAGAGTCAATTTCCCAAATCAACAGTGGTGATAATGAGCTGCCAGCTTCTATTTATAGACTTTTTGGCCACCTTTTGTCATTTTTTTGGACCACCTTCTCATTTTTTCTAAACTGGAAATCATTTAGTGTGGTTCAAGAGTTTCTTTGGGAAGGTTATGATAGAGGTCACTTTGGGTATCTAGAATCTTTTGGGAGATTTGGGTCACTTTTGAAGGTCCTTTGCTAAAAATATCAATTTTTCAACTTGAGCATTTAAGTTACAATTCCACCTCCACTTTTTGTATCTCGTTGTATTTATCACTTTGCCATAGGATAGAACCCATCGAGTTGTGACACATAACCATGTCTGCTTCTTTAGACGTGTCGTAATGTCATGGTAGAGCTTTCCCTTCATGGATGCCCTAGTTAGATACTGCTTGCTTTTTTAGCATTCATGTTGTTGGTAATGACTATAGGCTCAGGAGTCCCTATTAGTCTTGTCCTGATTATGAGTTTGAGTCTCATCCACATGATTCTTTATCACTCTTGACCTCACCCTCGGGACTCCCAACATTTTAAAAATAGGTCTTCTTTTAAGCACTTTTCAGACCCTTTAAAACATGAAAATATTGTCGAGCGATCTTTTTGTCTTTCATGCTCGTTAAATAGAGATTTGAAAGCATGTATTTCCAATGGTATTTTACCCCCTTTTTGGTTTGGATGGTTAATTGTACGAACAAAGGTATACTCTAGGAACTTCAGTTCTCGAGAAGAGTATCACCAGGTATATTTTTACCCCTTTTTTTGGGTTTGAGCGACTAAATTTACATAAAAGGCACCCCCATAGAGTCCATAGTTAAGCTCTTTCCAGATTCCCTAAAATTGAAAAGATCACCGAGTGACCTTGTTTCTTCACACTCGTTAAAATGACCAAGAAGAAAAACCTTTACAGAGTCCATAGTTAAGCTCTTTTTAGAGTCCTTAAAAATGAAAAGATTGTCGAGTGATATTGTCTTTGTCACACTCATTAAAATGATTTTGAATATTCATCTTTTCGGTGCTATTTTACCGCTTTTTCGAGCTGACTAGACTATGTTCGAAAAAGGTACCCCACTGGAGTCTTATTTTATGTTTTTTCAGAGTCTCTAAAAATGAAAAACCAACCGATCTTACCTTCTCTAGGATCATTAAAACTACATCGAAGGATGTTACCATTTTGTGTCTTACTAATAGTGTTGGCATACCTGTGTCTTTGGCCTAATGCCAGATCCATGTTGCTCTCAACTGAACCATCTAAAGCATGCCTTATACAAAAGTCCTGTAGTAGTTTGCCTCTTTGACTTGATACCTTAGGCCCATGGATGTTTTTTTCGAGTGTCCCCTTTTTGCATATGTCCCCTTTCTCTAAGCATCAGTGTGTTCCTCACACCTAGAACTAGTATGTTAGCGACACTCATTCCTCCTTTGTAACGTAACATTCTTTTATTCTTTTTTCAAAAGATTTCCAAAATTATTGAAAAAAGACAAAAAAAATAAAAAATCAAAGATACCCCAAAAAGAGGAAGGGAAAAGCATTTTCTTTTTATTGGCAACACAAGGAGTCACCCTTGGAAAAAGAACATCTTTTCGTTTGTTCATCAAAGATCTGGGATATAGTATGACCTTAGGAAGTTGTTCTCATAGAGTTGTGTCCTCCTCTATTTGGTTATTCCTTTGAACATATGGAGAGTTGGCATTACCTCCTGCATCATCAACTTATGTCAATATCATGTTGCCTGAGTCTCATCAATTGTAGTGCTATTGTCCAAGGGAAGTTTTTACCAAGCTCGTGTCAACCTTTCTGTAGTTTATCTCTTGTCCTCATGCCCGACCATCCTAAAACACCAATCAAAATCCTTATTCAAAATCAATGAAGTTCTCTGCCTGATCACAAAGATCCTCTTTTCTATTCATGATGAGTTGTTGAAGACCTTTGGGTAATGAAGTAGTACACTCATATTACACTCTTACAAGAATTTTGAAGATCTTGAAGTTGTTGCTTGAGCTCTGAAAACATCATCTCCATCCATCATACGACACTTAGCTTCTTGAAGATGGATACTATACATGTATATATTTTGATTTTGAGATGTAAATCCGTTGTGTATTGCTCACAGCTACACTTTATATAGTTATGTGACATGGATCTGCAGTGTATTTGATTGGCAACAATGATTTTAGTTTTTTATCCCGAGAATGGGTATGCCTGCCTCAGAGAGACAAAATGTTATTTTGCAGATGGAAGATCCTGAATAATGGTCCTTGGGCTCACTCACTTGTCCTGTTGATAAATATTGGTAAATTATTTTGGCCATCAGATGCTCTTCTGACCTCACACTTTAGGGGGCATCTGTTATAAACCTAATTTGCACCCAACCCACATACCTAGCCTTAGGCCCTACTATTTGCCAATTTCTTGAGACAAGCTCTTCTAAACAACCCTCTTTCTGAGACACATGCTCCCTAGCCTTATACAACCCACGTATGAACACATCCATATGCCTGTAGGCCTTCTACAACCCGCGTATACTGACAAAAGTACAAAAAATGGAAAGTTGCAGATGGGAAATAGATTTTTGGGAAATTGTTAAAATTGTTTGACTACCTATGGCCCATCATTCAACCAGATAACTACCTATAAAACAAGTACTAGGGGTCCCAATTATAAGAGAGAAGATGAAGAGTATAGAAACTCTACCCAAATTTATCCCCCCTTTGCCCCAATTTCCTGCAATTGTATTTTGAGGTTGAGTAGTGGGTGCATTGTTAAGAGGATCATAGGACCAGGTTTGAGGAGTAGTGTCGGCCACATATTGTAATTTTACTCGTGAATATTAATACAAAAAGAAATATTTTTTTTGTCCCACCATATCATGTGTTCATATTGTGTATTTATTTTATGATATTTTCACATCTAACCCAACAATTAGTATATGAAATGCATGTTTCCAGCTCTCTGTTTGTCCATGTGTGAATGCAGGTCATATTTGGGAGGAGTCTTGCAGTTGAGGAGTGAGTGAAAGAGAAAGGATCAACATCAAATAAAGGATTTAAGGTAGAGTTACCCGATCTTGCTTGAACCTTCGTATTGCATGAATCTGGGGTTTTATGTTGGGAGAATAGGAAAAAGTAGAGGCCTTTAAATGGTCATTTTCTTCATGCGTCATTAGATCCCTTAAGTGATAAGTCAGTAAGAGGGATTTCCCACTCACATCATCAACAGATGGAACTATTAGCACATAAGTCATGCTTTTCTTCAAGAAAAGCATGAATAGTCATTGAAGAAAAGCATGGAGCTGTTGAAGAAAATGCTACTCTCATAATTTTCTTCAATGAATATTCATGCCTTTCTTTTGGTTTTGATTCATTCTTTTTTCCCTAAGTTTTCCCTGCTTCACACATGATTTTTAAAAATTCGATAATTACATTTTATAGTTTTTATTTTATTTATTAAATAATAAAATTAATAATGGTTTACTTGATTTTAATTTATATAAACTTTGATGCCTTATTGCAAACCCGAATCCTGAGTGGAATCTCTATGGGCATTTGATAGTTTTTTAGCATTTAATACATTTGATAGTTTTTTACACATGTTTTCCCTACTGGACGATGGATTTTTAATTTCTCTCAATGCACGTTCTGGCAAATAGTGCATTGAAACTCCACTTCAACTTCCTTCATTGCTTTTATTTACATTTTTTCAAAAACAACCCAGGTGGAATAAATTTTAAGCAATGTGTATTCTTTGTCATGTGGAATAAATCATAATGGAGTTTAGTTAAATTTGGTCCAATCCCAAGTATCTGTGTATTTTAGTTAGCAAGGATGCCTAGCCTCATATTTTAGGTCTTTGGCAAACAAAGAATACTTTTAATGCGGATTTTAGTTTAGCCATGATGATGAGTATCCTCCTCATAACTCAGGACATTTCCAAACAAAGCATTCTTTAACATTTCCAAACAAAGCATTCTTTTACCCTAACATAATCTTCATAATTTCAATAATACTTTAGATGATTCCAATTCACTGAATTCTCATCATAATTCAAGTCAGTGCCAAATAAATCATAATATTAGCTCATTCCAATTCAAGTCATTTTCTGACCAAGCATCTATTGTTTGATTTTAGGTGTACATTATAAGGGAATTCATTTATTTTATATAGAGGATCTTAGGTTTAGTAAACATTAAGAGAAAAATAAATAGAAATAACATCTAGAAAGGGATCAAAAGAAATAAAAAGTAATTAATTTTATTTGAATAAATAATAATAATAATCTATTTTTAAGGTCAATGAAAAGCGAGACATCAAATTGATTTATGAGACCTCCTCATCCCAACTGGTAAAGTCTATGGAAGTATACTTTAAGAAAGATGTAAATTGACTTATTTTATTATAATTTTTGTATTTTTTCCTATTAATGTTCGTTATTTTTAATTTTTAATTTTTTATTGATATGATTGTTTCCAATATAGATTATTAATGTTATATTTGCAACACATATTTTATGTTATAGATATGAACTTGATAACATTTTTTAATACACTTAACTACTCTTGGTGAAATAATTAAAATCCTAGAAAGAT
>SNQJ01S0193688.1:0-17781 GCA_010110895.2 Picea sitchensis
GTTTTCTTTCCATCCCTCTATTCAATAATTTTCTCCATCTGAGGTATTTCTGTTGTGGGAAATTTCTCTTCCCATTGAATCTCTTTCTGATCATCTGCCTCTCCTTCTTCATCCCTCTGGTAAGGATATAGGTCTGCAACATTGAATATTGACGATATCCCAATGTTGTCTGGAAACTCAATCTCATAAGCATTGGCTGTGAATTTTCTGAGAATCTTGCATGGTCCTATATTTTTCATCTTTAATTTTGTGTACGTTCCCCTTGGGAATCTCTCTTTTCTCAGATGAGCTAAAACTTCATCCCCAACTTCAAATTGAATTTCTCTCTCCTCTGCTCAACTTTGCTCTTGTATCTCTGATTGTTATCCTATAGCTGCTCTCTGACTTTGTCATGGAGTTTCTGCATCTCCGCTACGAACTCTTCTGCTCCAACACTTCTAAACTCATGTTCACTCAATTTCATCAATTATGTGATCCCTCTTGGCTGTATTCCATACAAAATATCAAATGGACTTTTTCCTGTGCTCCTGTTCACTGAATTGTTGAACGAAAATTCTTCTTATGCCAGAATTTGATCCCATTGTCGACCTTGCTCAGTGACTAAAATTCGCAACAAGTTTCCCAGACTCCTATTTACTACTTCAGTCTGTCCATCTATTTGAGGGTGATATGATGAACTAAAATATAAGTTCGTCCCTAGCCTCTTCCATAGAGTTCTCCAAAAATGTCCTACAAATTTGGTGTCCCTGTCTGAAACTATGCTCCTTGGCAATCCATGTATACTTACTACTTCTTTGAAAAACAAATTGGCGATGTGTGTGGCATCGCTTGTCTTCTGGCATGGTATAAAATGTGGCATTTTTGAGAATCGGTCCACCACAACAAATATGGAATCGCTCCCTTTCTAAGTTCTCGGCAATCCCAAAACAAAATCCATGTTGATTGTGTCCCACAACCTTTCTGGAATTGGCAATGGTTGATACAAACCGGTGTTTTGTTGTCTCCCTTTTTCATACTGAAAAATTCTGCATTTGTTCACAAACTTCTTCACTTTTTCCCTCATGCTTGGCCAATAGTACGAATTAGTCAACTGTGCAAATGTATTAGCATGACCAAAGTGTCCAGCCAAACCTCCATTGTGTTTTTATTTCAGTAGGTTGTCCCTCATTGAGCACTTTGGAATACATAATTGGCTCCCTTTGAACAATAATCCATCCTGAATTAAATATTCAATCCATGGGCTTCTGTCTCCCAACAAAGGATTCTTGCATGCCTCATAAGCTTCTTTGAAATTTGTGTCTTCTCCAGACATCTCCTTGAGGTGTTCGAACCCCAATGTATCCACTCGAAATTCCTGTACAATCAAACTCATCCTGCTCAAAGCATTCACGACTTTGTTAGCAGTTCCAACAATGTGTTTAATAACAAAAGTAAAATTTTTCATAAATTCTACCCATTTTGCATGTTTCTGATTCAACTTCTCTTGCCTAGTAATAAATTGCAAAGCGTGATTATCACTATACAAGACAAATTCTTTAGGAATTAGATAATGCCTCCATTTTTTCAAAGCTTGAATCACCGCATAAAATTCCTTGTCATATGTGGAATACTTTTTCTTGGCTTCATTCAATTTCTCACTGAAATAAGCAACTGGCCTATTATCTTGACTCAAGACTACTCCAATAGAAAATCCGCTTGCGTCGCATTTCACCTGAAATGTTTTCCCAAAATCTGGTAAGACCAGAATTGGCTGCTCTGTGATCTTCTCCTTCAATACTTTGAAACTTCTTTCACCTTCCTCTGTCCAACTGAAGGACTTGTGTTTTTTCTTCACAGTGTCTAGCATGGGTGCACATATGCCACTGAAATTTCTGATAAATTTCCTATATAAACTCGCTAACCCATGAAAAATTTGTACCTCAAATATGTTGCTTGGCGACGACCATTCTATGATCACTCTCACCTTTTCTGGGTCCATCTTCAATTCATTTGAAGAGACTACGAAACCCAAATATATGAGCTCCTTCTTCATAAAATAACTCTTCTTTAGATTTATCAGCAACTTCTCTCGTTGTAATCTTCCCATCACTGATGTCAAGTGTCTCAAGTGTTCTGCTTTTGTTTTACTAAAGATCAGTATGTCATCCAGATACACTATGAAATTTTTTCTTATGAAGTCTTTCAATACTTCATTCATCGGTCTCATAAATGTGCTCGATGCATTTGTCAACCCAAATGGTTTACCGTCCATTCAAACAATCCTCCATTTGTCTTGAATGTTGTTTTCCATTCATCTCCCTCTCTCATTCATATTTGATGATATCCACTCTTAAAGTATATCTTTGAGAAATAGCTTGCTCCACTCAAACAGTCCATCAAATCATCCATTCTCGGTGAAGGAAATTTGTACTGAATGGTTATCTTGTTGATGGCTCGAGAATCTGTACACATTCTCCATCCTCCATCCTTTTTTGGACTTAATACAGCTGGTACTACACATGGGCTTAGGCTTTCTCTGACTAATCCTTTGTCCAACAACTCTTGGACTTGACTTTTGACCTCCTCATTCTCTCTAGGTGTCAACCTATAAGCTGCTTTGTTTGGTAGACTAGCTCCTAGAATAAGGTCAATGTGATGGCTTATGCTCCTGATGGGTGGTAATGAGTGTGGTAACTCATCTACGACTATATTAGCAAAGTTTTCTAACAACTCCTAGATTTCTACAGGCAGATATTCTATATAAGTACTCGTAAGGATAACTCTAGGCTTCCTCACAACAACAAACTGTATTTCTTTCTCTTCCTTGATTTATTTCAAGAGTTCCTTCCCACTCATGAGAAGTATGCTTGAACTAGCTTTTGCCTTCTCTCCTTTTTCTTCAATCGGTAACAACATATGTGTTCTACCATTCCTTTCTAGGGTGTAGTTATTTTTTCTACCATCGTGAATAACCTTTCGGTCATATTTCCATGGTATCTCCAATAAAATATGATAGACATCCACAGGGATTACATCACACAATATTTCATCTTTGCAACCTCCTATTTTAAATTCAACTTGGCATTGTTGACTTACCATGACTTGAAGTCCTTTCTGCAACCATGATACCTTGTATGGCTTTGGATGTGCGGTTGTCTTTAGTTCCACCTTCTCCACCATCTCCGTGGATACTAGATTATCAGTGCTTCCACTGTCTATGATCACCTTGCAAACTCTGTCTTTCGACTTGCAAGTAGTTCTTAACAGGCTTGTTCGTTGAACTGGTTCCTCAGGTTCATTTTCAGGTTTGAGAAGAACTTTCCTCATCATGAGGTTTCTTCCTCCTTCTGCGACTTATTCTTCCACATGCTTCTCTCCTTCGGCAATGTGTTCTTCTCTGCCTTGTCATTTTCTGTCAAGACATTCCCAAGAGTTATGCCCCTCTTTTCCACAGGTATAGCATTTAACTACACCTCCTCTGGCTCTTCCTCTTCCTCTTCCCTTGGAAAAAGAATTTCTTCTGCCATTTTGTCCTTCTTTAGAACTTCCACCCTTCTCATGGTGACTATGCTACTTGTCAGCTTCAGGTTTCGACTTCTGGAACTTTTCTCTGCTGGTTCCTTTGCCTTTGCTAGAACTTCCGCCTCTGCTTTGTTGGCTTTACCTCCTGGCTAATTTTTCCTCAGCTTTCAATGTTGCTTGATAGGCATCCTTGACTTTACTGACAGACATCATGCTGATCTCTTCTTGGATTTCATATCTCAGCCCATTGATATATCTGGCTGTCTACTCATCTTCATTCTCTTTCTGTCCAGCCCTGATGTTCAGTCGGTAAAATTCTTCAGTGTACTCCTTCACTGATAAACCTCTCTGTTTTAGGTTCTGCAATCTTCTATAAAGATTGATATGGTAATCCTTTGGGATAAATTTGGCTTTTATATTAGCTACCATCCTATCCCAACTTTTAATTTTCTGCTTACCATTTCGTTTGTGTTCGGCTTGCAGTTCATCCCACCATAACACTACATGGCCTTTCAATCTTGTGACTGCATGCTTCACCATATTGTCTTCTTCGATATCTTCATAATCGAAGTATTTGTCCATGGAACATACCTAGTCTAACAACTCTTCAAATTCCAAGTTTCCTTCGTACATAGGTACCTCCATTCTTTCTCTAGCCCCTATCCTTGAAACATCTTTTATCAAGCGATTTTGTGCAACATCCTCTGCATCATTTTCCTCGACCTCTTCTCCTTCTTCACTTTCAGCGTCACTGATATCAACAACATCTAGTTCTCTTCTCTGTGATGTCTCCATGGTGTTAAATCTCATCCTGAGTCATCTCATCTCTTCATCCATCTCTTCATTCACTTTGCTCCTTCTTGGCAGCATGATTATACTGCGTCACCCACAACCAGAAGTTGAAAACTTCTTTGACACCACAAATGACACTAACTTTTCTCCTTTACCTTTGTCTGTTGTCTACAATCAAACTCAATCTTAGCTCTGATACCACCTGATGCAAACCCCTTACCCCAGTGGGGTCCGCAACCTCTCGGTCACTAGATCGTCCTCTAACTCCGAGCTGGAATAGCTCTTTCGGGTCCTCACTGGAACCTTGCAAATCAGATCCATAGGTTCAAATCCGAACTCAGTCAGCTTTTACAACTTCCTAGCGTGAGCTCTAACTCCGCACGACCAAGGCCGTGACCACACCCTTATCCCACAGGGTGTTTCACATTTCGTGGTTCGGGACTTCTCGAGGAAGCAACCCTCAACTCTACAATACCGAAAGTCGAAAAAGAGCTTAACGGTGATTATCCCTTGCTCAAATCTCGATCCAAGTGACCATTCGTCGTGACCCTGCGCTTAAAACAAAAGGCGCTTTCGGGTATCGGGATTTCGTTGTCAAGCATCCCATCCTCCTGCTACCCAGATCCCTGAATCCCAGTTGGGGCTCTAGCTAAGAGCTATCCCTCTTCCCTTTGCTCACGATGTGACCTCCGACTAGGCCCAAGTCCCGACACCTGTTCCTTTCGGCTTTCGTGGATCGTAGACCCACAAACAATGATGCCTCCACTCCAACCTCCCGGTACCGAAAACCCGGGGATCTAGTTCAACGATCTAGATCTGTCACAAATGAACGACTCGGATCAAATCCCAAATTTCTCCTTTTTCAGGGGTTTCATGGAATCGTCACCTCCCAATTCCCGAAATCGAAATCCCAGTGGCTTCCAGATCTCTACCATGTGTCCTCTGAGATGGACAGTTCTGATCCTTTCGCGTGATTCCTCCAAACGCCGACTACTCACCACGTATCCCCTTAAATGGATGGCCCTGATGGATATCGATCTTCAGCGCTAGATCTTACGGTCAAGATCCTTCACAGATCAACGACCAAGATCTTTATCGACAATCTCCTTTCATGATTATGGAGGAGTCTTCCCCCTCGATTTCCCGGTAACGAAATACCGAAATAATTCTGTGGCACAAAGAGTTAAGGTCCGCACTACTTTTGCAAATCCGACAGTGATCAACTCTCTGCACTTGAAATCTGACGGTGATTGTGCTCTTCCTCCTGAGCTTCTGCGACTTTTCTTCCCAGACTTGGGAGATTTGTCTGCCTCCACAGGTTTTGATCCTTTGCCCTCTTTGACGAATCTTCCTCCTATGGACTTCTTCAACACTTCTTGAAGGTGTTGTTTCTTCTGATTTTTTTTCCTTGATAGGATTTCAAATAGCTCAATTCGGAGGATTTTCTCAAGGAGAAAATGTTTCTCGCCCACCTAGCGCTCTTTTTCCTGGTTCTTCGACACTTAGTCGTTTCAAGGTCCCGCGCACTCCTTGCGTATGGAATCTTAAGTTTCCCGTGTTTTTCTCTAGACCACCCTTCCTGAATCGTTCTGTGATTCAATCAACACACACCTTGTGTTAGGGAATGCACACCTTGCATACATAGTTCAACTAAAGAACAATTGAAAACTTATCCAGTCCCGTTATAGATTCATAGAGTCACTCTCTCAAACTCTCAAGCATGAACATGAACTGTAACTATTAAACATACAAAATAACATATATTCATTCATACTTAAGATGAACACAACTCAAAATAGATTTGGGACAATTTTCGTCTGTTCTATTCATTCAAAAAATGAAAAGAATTACATAGTGTTTCTGATCCATTCTATTCTGCTCTCGAACTCTCCTCTCCTACGGTTACTCACCCATCTCTCTATTACAATGCCATTGAAAATCTATCTAAGGACCGGCTCCCTGAGCTCTCTCATCCTTTCCTGGAATCTATTCAATTTAGAATTCAAACTATCACCTAACTAGTGTTACTATAATAACTACAAGTTATTGCAAGATAGATTCTACACTCCATATCCTCGATTTCTTACAGTCCTGAATACTTTACAAACAAGTTACAATTTAAAATGTCATTTCAAAAAGATCCCAACAACCGATTTAATTTTTGAGTAAATTCTTGATTTGAACTTTGCATTGTTGAGATGTCATTCTTTTCCCCTCCATGTGTGTGCTGATGGTTGTGAAGGCGATGCTCATGCATCACTTCTTAAAATGCTTCTTCGGAAAATATTTTTCTTGACATTTCACATGAATTTCCATAGAGTATACTAACTAGATCCAAAAACCAATGACATAACAATTTTGAAATATGCTAATGCACATATAATATATTATGAAGGCAAAAACAAGCTACATGAAATTTCATTTGAACAAAAATTTACAAGTTAAATGAGTATATGTAAATAAATAAATAAAAAAACATACTAACCTTGCAAGTTCAAAATCYGAGCTATGTAGATCGAGAATYAGATTTTTTCAACTGGTGGGTGACAGAAAAAATAAACAACTCAAACAAAAGCCACGAATAGTGTCTCAACTATAGAAAATGTGTTGCAAAGTCTCTTAAAGTTAGGTATATATAGATCGATTATCATCAATATAGCAACAAAAATGCCTGAGTTGACCTGAAAAAAGTCAACTAGCCATTGCAAGCCACGTGTGTTAGTAGATTCTTTTTGAGGTAGGAAATAATTGTCGCTATAGCGACGAACTTTTGTGGCAATAACAACGAAAATCCCGCCCAATTTAAAAAAAAATGAAAATAATGGAAACATTGAAAATTTTCGTGGAATAATCTGCCCATATGTAGTAGTGTGTATTCATGAGTTGGCCATTATTCAATGGATTCATACCACGTAACAAGAATACACGGTTCATGTAGTAGTCTCAAGTCTTTGAAATGTTTTAAAAAAATAGGAGAAAAACTATTTGATTAACCCACCCATTTTAACATCATTAAGACAAGAAAGCCATGCTTATAACATTCAACCAAGCCATGCCTCTAATCCAAAATATACAATGTTGGATTGAACGTTGGATTCCAATGCATGAGACATAAATAAATAAAAAATGGTTTGACAAATCATCTCTTGGGTTAGAAACACAAATTTCCACTCCTGCATTTAAAACAAAACTCAAAACTCCAAATACTCATGTACGACCCCTGAGAAGGAAAAATTGACCTGTATGACCTGTAGAGAGCTCTTTGGGGCTAAGTTCACCCTCTAGGATGTCCATAGACAATATTTAATCCTTCATAAAACAAGATAATTGCCTATGGTAGCCATGAAAAGATAATAAAACATTTTTTTCCTTCTCCAATAGTCAATAACAAAATAAAAAAATAGAATTGGAAACTCCCTATAATAGTGCAACAACCATATTATCTGAGCCATTGATATTGAATCTCAAAGTGATATGAATGGTGTGTATTCTACAGATGTTGGGATTCTTTAATGGACATGAAGAATGATAAAATGAAGAAAAAAATCAGAGCAATTACATTAAATGAACCTTCACACCATTAAAATAAACCAGACAACAATTTAAAGCACAAAGCAGCATTTAATCAACTCATATACCAACATAAAACAACATATCAAACAATTCACACACCAAGAACACACTATTTACCTAGGAAACCCAAATGAGACAACCAACATTTAATTGGCTTCGGTTAGGAACATTATTTCTTGGCAATGTGTAGATTACAATACCCTCATGCTCGTTGGTCCATTCTTATCCTTCACATGGGAACTTGGGCAGCAAATCCTCTCAGTCTTAGTAAAAGGACCCCTCTTCATTTGAGGTGCAAGAGTAAATAGGAGAATATCTCAGTTGGGGTTGAAGTTGGAAGTCCAAGGTCCCTAAATCTTTAGCTTCCCCCAATTCCATCATGCTTCTCCTCTTTTATCTTCTTTTTCAATCACATTAGAGGAATATTCTCTCATGTTTTTATTTTTTAAATATACATTTTCTCTTTTTTCTTCTCACTTTTTTTTAACACATTTTATTTTCATTCATATGAATTCCCCATGCTTAGATTTAGAGTACTATATTAATGTAGGTGTGAAAATCAGTCAGTATGACATGGGGCCCATCATGCCAACAATATTGTCTCTGACCTGGTCCATAGCCTCGAACCTTGCATGTGCCAATCCTTATAGAACTTGAACCGATATCCAATTTTCTTTGTGTAGATCCAATTTGGATCATTTGATATGATTTTTTATGTGATGGATGGCCTGTCGATAGTCTACATGGTGCATTTTTATTATTGTTACAGTTGGAGTTGATGGGGAGAGATATTGAGTAGTGCAATTTAGCTAAGCACTCTCTTATCTAATATAATGTAATTGATATTTAGGGGTCGATCATTGAGGTGTGCAATATATTGGATGTGGTTATTGTTAAGATCTATTTGTAATTCAAGTTTAAGGATGTTAAAGGTGATCGAGGATAAAATCTCTAGTTACCATTACTTCATTAGTTTGATGATAAGCTCCTACTTCAATGATAAATCTAGAATCCTCTTCCTTCTTAAGATAAAAAAAACCTCTTCTTACCCTTAACAATAATAATAATAATGGTAAATGTCATATACAAAACCCAAAAACCAAAAAGAGCAAACATGTAATATTCCATTTACAAGAATGTAAAGTCATACTTGTAAGGCCTTGGGAGCTTATATTGAGCACGCACACTTCCACCATAGTCTGAATCGAGAGGGTAGTATGCTTGGTGAGAATGAGGAGACAAAAGTCTTCATATTGGGGAGAATTGGGGTTCCTTGGGTGCATGACGTGCCAAGGAGCGACTCCACCCAAGATGCATTGCGATGCAATTCAAATGATGAACAATTTGACAAAGAGTTGAGGGAAAGACTTGGGTGCTCTATCAATGAAGGCAAATTAGCTAAGGCATGGGGGTGCACTTAGGAGATTCATCCCAAATCACCTAAGTGGATTTCACACCCAATAGGATGACTCGGTTCAACAGATGGGGTGCACCAACATGACGGGCACACCAAGGTTGGGCACGTTGGTCCCAAGGGGCACGATGGTTGATGAGCACATGGGTTCGTTTGGGTGATCAAGTCCTCGAAGGGGAATGCCAATTAATTTGGACATGGGTTCACAAAGGGGAACAACACCCAAAAAGGATGTGATGGTTCATGATGGTGACCTTTGGAGAGACTATAAGAGAACAAGGGCACACAACCAAGGAAGGAAAGTTTTGGTAGAACTTGGAGACAAAGAGAGATTTGTGATTCTGAGGTAGACGAAGAGGGTGAGATTCCTCAAGGAGCCAAGTCACTCCACTTGGGAGGACTTGTGCTACCTTGAGGTGGATTCATTGGACAGAGATGGGGGAATTTCTCTTGGGATGATTTTGGTGAAGTTTGGAAACACATGTTTGTTGGAGGCATGTGTGAGGTAGAATTGAATTCTATGAAGTCTTTGGAAATGAAGAGGCATAGTCTACGGAAATGAAGAGACAAAAAGTATATGGTTGGAGGCATGTGTGAGGTGCACCACAGGTGGCTGCAGATACATTTGTGATGGAGAGCCTTGGTGATGATTTGTGTATGAGTGTATTGGTGAGGTGAGGTAGGTTGTTTGACTCCACCCTGATGTAAATCAAGTCGGTAGTGCTCATGTTGTAACTATTTCGAAATAGAAACGACTTAGTCGAGTGTTAGCTACATTTCATGCCACTCACACTATATATGTGTTTGTCTTTGTTTTGTTCCACAATTCTCTTGGTTTCTCATGGATGCATGCTTAAATATAACTAAGTGTTAAAGTAGTGAACGAATGTCTGAGTATACAAGAGTTGCACTAGAGTAGGAGTGTGACTCACCGATAGCCTAGAACTAAGTATGGGTATTCTCCAGGTGAAGAGGCATAGTTCAGAAAAAGTAACCTTGGTGTTGCCAAGAAACCAAGCGTGAAACATCGCGGTGCCGCACACCCTCAAGAGGGGCATTATCACAAGGCACGCTGTGGGGACATGAAAAATGGTATCATAGTGGATTCATTGCAAAGTTTGGAGAAGGGTTGGTGAGATATTCAAAAATATCTCGACGATAGATGGTAATATATAAAACTTTGAAGGCAATTTGTTGCGAAGGCAGTTCAATGGGAATGTTCACAGACTTGGTGAACGGTTTAGTGAAACAAACTTGTTCATCACATAATTTTCTTCAAACTTATAAAAAAGGTTCAGTTGATGGTGTGATGGGATGGTTGAGCTGAGTGCACACCTTGTGCAAACCAAGACCATAGTTTGTGGTGAAACAAACCACTTGGACAGGGTGGGTGATTGTAGAAATCATTGTAGAAATTTCTGTAGACTTGATTGCAGAGGAGGACTTGGTTGGTTGATGTGTGACAAAAGTTAGTGCCAGACTTGTTGTGCACACCTTGGAGAGTCTGACCAAGCACAAATTTTGTTGTATGAACCGAGAACTTGGTAAATCTTGTTGAACGTAGGGTCTATTGCATGACTTGTCACAAATATAACCATAGAAGTAATCACATAAGAGAAACATAGAGGGTGATTGTAGAAGTGATCACAAAGGGGGAGTAGTTCTAGGTTGCATAAAGGTGAAGCACTTGGGTGCATTGGATGACCTGGGGTGAACTAGAGCACCTCCGCGGTAGGTAGATGGTTGATGACATTTCCATCATGAAGTTTTTGTTTCGTGCATCACCGAGAACATCAATTGAGTTGATTTGGGTTGTTGAATGAGATCGTATCCTTTGGACGTGGTAGCTCTTTAGAGAGTTAGAATAGTCAGTTAGTAGCAATATGACTTGATAGTCGGGTGTTGGATGCATGGTGCCTTGAAGTAGAAGCAGACAAGGTGCGGAGATGGAAATACATTGGAGATGAGTTCGACCGGTTGCATGTGAAGTTTGGGACTAAGACGGATTTCAGAAGTGGACGGGTGGAATCATCCTTGTATCACAAAAAAGGTCTTGTAGGATTATGGAGCTACGAATGGTGTTTGAGGTGAGTTCATGCATAGAGTTATCTACTTGGGAAAGTGGAGGTATAAGACAATAGGATTAGAGAATGATTGTAGTGAATGATGTTGTTGGAAAGGTATGGTTTGATTGAGTACTTGCATTTTCCAAGTGTTGTAGTGAGTTCTTTGAAGGGAAGACGCATGAATTGGTGGTTCAAGTGCATTTACTTTCTGCGGTGAAAATCGGTAGACTTGAGGGTGACTCAAGTGGTGCAGATTGGAAGAATTCATGCAGCAGTTTGGGATGTTTTGGTTGGGTGAAAGTGAAAATATATTTGGATGAATTGAATGGATGAATTTTTGTGGTGGACCTAAGCAGATTTGGATGTAGTCGGAGGTGGCTTGGGGAAGATTCCTAACTCTTTGATGAGGTGCATTAGACAGGTTGTTGCGGTGAAGTGGGCAGTGAATTCTGTTCATGTTGAGTTGAGAGGTTGGGTGAGGTGCCTTGGTGTTTGGTGCCTTATCCAATTTCATTGGTTCATGTGATGACTTGACAATTGCGACGATAGTGCCATATTTTAGACACTTGTGGCAAGTGTAAGGCAGTTTCATTGCAAGAGATGGATGGAGCCAGTAGAGACCCCGAATAAGAATTATTGAAAGTAAACCTAAATGGGTATAATGTAGACCACGTGACTTGGGTGGTGTTTGTTCACCTTTTGTATAAGACATTGGATGAGGAAGAGAGCACCTTAGTGACTTGTGGATGATTGTGGATGACTCAAATATCTAGCAAGGGTTGTTGGTTGAGGTTAGAAAAGTATTGGTTTGAACATGCCTAAGGCATGGGAGTTCTTTAAGGTAAATTATTCTACTTGGAGTGCTTTGGATAGTTCATTGGGACGTTTGAGGAGGGTAGGAAATTTGGCCACACTCATCGGAGATGTTGAGTTGTGTTGAGATGAATTGACGAAAGGAGGTGAGGTTGGGACTTGCCTTTATTTGGAGGATTGTGCACATAGTTAGATTGTAGTATGAAGATAGTACTTGGACATGGGATTTTCTATTGCTTTGGGGAAACATGGTTAAGGGTGAAGCCTAACCATTCCAAGGCATAGAGAGGTAGACGTAGCAACATGTCTGGGTGATGAAGTAGCGAGGAAAAGGAAGTTTGGACATGTAGTTCTTGGGGAAGATTGGCTAACTTTTCCATGAGGAGGACAGTGGAGCCAAGTTGTCATTGAAGACTTTGTTTCGTGTGACCTCATAATGTAGCAAGGAAAGGGGAGACCTTTCCTTATTTTGATATCGTTGTGCATATGTACCAAATTGTGGAAGGAAGTGACTAGTTTCTACATGAGGGTGTGCAGTTTCAAGAAGTGTGATGGTTGGACTGGTCATTTAACTAGTTCATGACTTGGGTGAGAAAAACAACATGGCATGGGGGTCAAGAGTATAGAAACACTAGTAGGCTCAAAGTGAAAAAATTAGACATTGTGTAGGATCTCCTTGATGAAGATCATATGAAGACAACAATGATGATGCAAGGATGGACACTTGCCTTAGTCTTTGGAGTTGGACAAATTGATGGAGATGCGAAAAAAAAAGACTAAATTAGGGCATGAGGAAGTGCATTCTCATGAGTTGGGTGCGATGGTTGGACTAAATATCCAATCATTCCAAGGCATGGGGGATATCAGTGTGCAGATACATGGAAAAGTTGGTCAAAGTATGGGCGCAACAACAAGATCACAAGAATTCAACACTTAGGAGAAATTTTGAAGTGAAGTGGGCAACAATCAATTGTAGTAGGCAACAAAAACAACAACAAAACCAAATAGTATCAAGGCAACAACATCACAATGAGAGAGTGTTGTATATTTGGGTGAATTTCTTCCTTGGAGTTAGGTGAATATATCACAATAACTTATACAACAGATCGTGCATATTTGGGTGCAATATAGTTTTATTTGTGGAAACTTGTGGTTTCCACTTTATCATAATATGGGGTTTTTAGTTTCCATGAAACTTGGGGTTTCCAATAGATTTATTTACAATGAAGGCACAAGTTGGGTAGAGACTTGGATATCAAATATTTTGTGGATGTTTCTAAGGAACAAGACAAATTGAGGTGGGGGAGGATGTATGGCCTTGGGATCTTAGCTCAGACGCCTGCACTTCCACCACTGTCTGAATCAAACAAACAAGACACTCGGTGGGAATGAGGAGACAAAAGTCTTCACATAGGGGATAGTTGGGGTTCCTTGGGTGTGTGATGTTCCAAGTGGAAACTCCACCCAAGGTTCCTTACAACGCAAGTCAAATGATGGACGATTTGATGAAGAGTTAAGGGAAAGACTTGGGCATTATATCAATGAAGAAAAATCAACTAAGACATGGGGGGCATGTAGGACACACCAACTACACCGAGAAGGTGGGGGGGATGAACAATGTAGGGATCTTTTTCCCAAACTTCCCTCTTACTCAAAAACCCATTAATTAATAATCACCACTAACTCATTATTCATTGTTGTCATTTATAACCAGTTTAGATGTGAACACATATCAACAACATATATCAACAATATATCATCAACAAGTCATCACCACAAGGAACACAAAGAACATAAGATGTATGTACAATTTTCTTTTATTACGAACTACAATCCTTGGGTTTTTTCAGCAAGAAATGAATAAAGTACAACTCTACAAGAGCACCAAATCTATAATGCAAGACTCAACTTACACCCTCAGAACCAACTGAGTTGAGGCAAAAATCCTCAACGGATATCAATCTGTCACAGGTACGCGACATGTTAGTAGAGTAGCAAGCGTATGTACACACCCTACTGTATGAGGATAGAGCATGTACAGTAGATAAAATCATGGAGATTTGTGTTTGAGTTGATGACTGGTTGTTGAATACTGGAGAAGGTTCCAGATCTGCACTCTATGGGCTCAGATCTGCCACAAAGATTCTTGTATGGTGATATTATTGTCTTGATGGATACTTTTATTTGTTGTGTGGTGAATGCTTAAGGCATTGTTGGTATGGTTGTTGTGATGTGGTTTATATTGGTTGATGAACTGAGAAACACTCTTATGATTCAATACGGATATGATGGCTATAGTACATTGGTTATTTACACATGTTTGAGTAGTATTCATAACGTATGATTGAGAAGCATGAGTTGACTATTGGAGAGCTTGGATGTGTTTTGATTGGCTGTGGGTCAGTCTGGACAGTGGATTATAGAAGAGAATGTGTTTGCAGGTTGTAGAGGATATGAGTATGTGATGAAAATGATAAACCCTAATAGCTCAGAAGGTATACACATGCTGCACTATAGACTGGCCACGTACACATGCGGGTTGTACTACTAGTAGGGCGCATACATATGCTTGCTTCTCTACTGACAGGTCACGTACCTATGACAGATTGATATCTATTGAGGATTGTTGCCTCATATTAGTTGGTGCTGAGGGTGTAAGCTGAGTCTTGCATTATAGATTTGTTTCTCTTGTAGAGTTGTACTCTATGCAGTTGTTGCTGAAAAACCCTAAGGATTATAGTCCGTAATAAAAGAAAATTGTAAATACATCTTGTGTTCTTTGTGTTCCTTATGGTGATGACTTGTTGATGATATGTGTTCACATCTAAACTGGTTATAAATGACAGCAATGAATAATGAGTTAGTGGTGATTATTAATTAATGAGCTTTTGAGTAAGAGGGAAGTTTGGGAAAAAGAGCCCTACATTGTTCACCCCCCCCCCCTTATCAGTGTAGTCAGTATGTCCTACAATTGGTATCAAAGCATGCCTTCGCTATAAGCCTTAACAAGCTTGGAGGAGATCCATGGACACACAAATGGATGATGAAGTTCCAATCCTTTATGAGAAAAACTATTCTACTTGGAGAATAGAGATGAGAGTACATTTGAAGGAAATGGGAGAAAATATTTGGAAGGMAGCCATTGGTGGATCAGTTTCATTGAAGAACAAGTCAAAGTTTGCAGCTCAAAKGGAAGGAAAGAAGAATGATGCATTGGCTCTCAAGACCACTCTTAGTGGACTTTCAAGCCCTATCAAAGAGAGCATGGGACAATGCACTTCCACCAAGGATCTATGGCTAAAGCTAGAGAAGACATATCAAAGAAAGAAAGAAGATATTGAAGACCACTCCATCAAGATCATTAAAGGTAAATAATCTCCAAAAATTCTTGATTGCATTATTTCTAGATGTGAGCTTGAAAACATTTCAAATGAAGACAAAGAGTCATGTGATGATGTAGGCACAAAGGAAGAGCTTGAATACACTTCAAATGAAGACAAAGAATCATGTGATGATGTTGGAAAAAAGGAAGATCTTGAAGACATTTCAAATGAAGGAAAAGAATCATCAAAAAACCTTGATTGCAATATTTCAAAAGATGATGATGTTGAATTATTTTCTACAAGTGAAGAAGAAAATCTAGAAGTAGTTTGTATATAATTGATTAATTATTATCCCATGGAAATAATATAAGAAGATCTATTAGAACTTCAAAAGAAGGTTGAAGATGGTTTATATGAATATAGCAATGATCACTATTATATAGACTATAGCTATCTTTCGGATAACACTAAGAAAATTCTTAAGAAGAGTCAAAGACACATCTTGAAGTTAAGGGAAATGCTCAAGGAGAAAGAAGAGAGTAAAAAGACTCAATTAGATGAAAAGGAAGAAGAGATCACAAGATTAAAGAATGAAAAAGAAGATAAGAAGGTAGATTATGAGATTAACAAATGTTTTGAAACTATTGTTCATCTCAAGACCCAAATTGAAGAAGCCAAAAGGGTGGAGGAACTATTGAAGAATCAAATAAATGAAAAGGAAGAGTCATGTCATAAGTTAGACGCTGAAATTGTTGACCTTAGAAAGAAGGTAGAGAAGTCAAACAAATTCTTGAATAGCTCACAAATCTTGAGTGAGATCTTGGAAAATCAAAGATCACCATATGATAAATCGGGTCTTGGTTACAAAGGAGAAGCTACACATGATGAAGCAAGCACGCCAAAGGAGCATGTGGTAAGTCCATCAAAGGATGAAGGCAATGTTGCAAATCAACCATCCACACAAGGCAAAGAAAATTTCAAAAGAACAAAGCAAGGAAGACATCAAGAAGCTATCTTTGGGACACCAAAGCCAAAGTGTGAAAGTATTTTTCATGGGCATTGTTATTCATGTAATGAATATGGTCACAAATATTTTTAATGTAGAGCTTATGAAAGGAAATATAATGGAAGATTTTATAACACCATAAGGTGTTGGAGATGTGATCAAGAAGGACACATTGTTGTTCACTGTAACACCATGAGATGTTACAGTTGTAGTGGATTTGGCCACAAATCCTAGGATTGTTGGAACACAAGAAGAAAGTCCATGATGGGGACTTCACATAGCATGGCTAGAAGAATGAATGAATTAAGGAAATGAGACATATTTGAAAATATAGAAACCCAGATCTCAAGTTCAAAGAAGAAGGGACACCTTCAGAAGTGGGTGAAGAAGACTAAGCATCCATAACATAATGAGATCATCCACTGAGGTATACGCGGGTGATAGTGGTAACAGTCGCGTACATATGCAGGTTGACCTTGAATAGGTCGCATACATACACAATCTGTTGTGCAACATACGACGTACATGGGGTAAAGCCTTGGGAAAAAGGCAATGCACATGGGTTGCATCTTAATGTGATGGTATAACTCTGTGTTGCAGGGTCTGACATGGTTTGTTGCAGGTTATGACACTGTTTACTACAGGTTTTCAAGATTCTATATTGGATTATGTAATGTGATGATAAAAATAATGAAAGGCCATCTTGGATGCATGGCACTAACCCATGAGTGTGGATTGAGGCATCTTCTATTGAAAAACAATGTTGGTTATTGCATTAAAGTTATGGCACCTTGGTTATATGATATATAATGATGTTGCTAGCTAGAGAGGTCATTGATCTATTGAAGCATACTACCAATACATTTATTATTGGATGCTTAGTATTTGCTGTAGTAAATGGAGGATTGAGGTTGATCTGTTGGGACACATGGCTGATGCATATTTGAGTTTCATTGATATATCTTGTGATGTATTATTGGAAGCTTACTTATTGGATATCTTGATGCATGCATTTGACATATGAATGGGCTACATATTGGGACATGTAGTTGGTGATTTGATGAGGTGATCATGTTGTACATCATTGATGAGTCATGGCTTGATATACAATTGATGCATGCGTGATACATTGGTAGAGTCACCTACTAGCAGTTTGATTGTGTAACATCCCGCTCTGGCACACTTAGAAAACTTATTCTTTGAGGACACTTACTCGCAAGTGATCTGGATTTTTATGATGATAAAACATTTATCCTTGATGATGATGCGTTATGATAGATGACATGATGTTTT
>SNQJ01S0193689.1:7259-17724 GCA_010110895.2 Picea sitchensis
ACCCCTGTTGAGGTTTGTTCCTATTGGCCATTCGCTGACCCCATAGGGATTCATCCCTATTGATCGCTCGCTAGCCCTAACAAGGATTCGGTGGAAGCGCGAAATATAAAGGATGCTTCGTTCAAATGGAATAGTGAACATAACCCTCGATCGCGTGGGAACGGAGAAGGAGAGAGAAGGAGCCAGCATACGCTGGGCCTCCATGGTTATTTAAGGGTTCGAGTCCGACAGAGGACCAGAAAATTTTTAAATAGGTAGTGGGTATGTTACAAAGTGGTATAAGTGAGCTAGGAGAGCTGACAAGGAAGGCGCGTCGCGATTCGGGAAATCGCAAGTCTGGGAGACATGAGTATTTCGACATTGGAAACCTCGTAGCCCCGACGGGGTAAGGTAGTGGTCACGGAGTGACGGTCACGTTGGACCAGAGCCTAGCCAAGAGGGGCTAAGGGAAAAGGAGAGATCATCGGAAAATTGCAACTTGAAACCCCGATAGAGGGATATAAGGCTGCAGTCTTATGGTATGTGGTCGTATGGACCAGGGCATAGCCGGTAGGGACTAAAGGCGGAAGCGAAGCTCATCGACAATCGGGGATTGGAGAGGTGAGAAACTCCCGACATCAGGAAGCTCGAAACCCCGAAGCCCGATAACAGTTTCCTATAGGGAAATTGTTCTCGGCAAGTGCCAGAGGTCGTGCAGAGGAAAAGAGGAAGACCTGTGGGTCAATTCTAAAACGGGTTCCATTGGGGAGTCCAAGGAGCTAATTAGGCCCGAAGAGGAGATTAGAGTGATCCTGTGAGCAGGAGAGCGCGATGGGTGTGGTCGCGATTTCCTCACTGCATCAATCAAATTTATAGAAAAATCGATGTCCCTCTTCAGAGGTAGTCCAGGCACCTCCTACTTCTATAAGTAATCTTCATCATTATCTTGTTTTGCCTCATTTGGACGGCCAGAGGAAAGAATGCTTGCAAGTTGCAAGTGTTGTTGGTAATGTTGTTGCACAATGAAGAAAGAAAAAGAGAGCTGAAGAGATGGTTATAAGTCTGATAAAAGAAGCATGAAAGCTTCTACTACTATTAGATATTCAAGTAGTATAAATTTTAATGGCAGTCATGCAGGTAAGAGTTTTATCACTCTTTTTGCATAATTGTTGAAAAGAAATTATGGTAAGAATTTCCTCAACCAGAACTATGTTATTAAATCACATGATTATATTATTTGAATGCATAACACCATATGTGGTAAAGGTTATAGGCCTGTGTTAATTCAAATCTTTTTATCTTTTGAATGAACACATCGACATAGTAGAATGTCATGTTAATTTGGCTATGGGGTAATAACCAAAGAATTAAAAGATAAGAATTTGTTTCAAGAATGAATGCCAGAAAGCTAGTCATGTATGAGACCAGGAAGTTAATATTTTTGCACAGATCTAGGTTTTCCTTGTCCAAAAGCTTGAGGAATGGTTCCAATCAATAGACAATAATTAATGACATCCTTATCAAGATTTTGTTTTGATTTTGGAGATTCTCGACAAGGCAGAAAGGTCAAAATCGGTTAGCTATTTTCAAGGATATAAAGTTGTTTGACTGTCAACAGGTGTCATTCATGACTCCTCTCATATCACATAAAATCCAATAGCCTCGGAAGTCTCACTACACCTGCCAAAGAATCTGAAGGACATAAAGGTCATCCAAGGATAGGAATTGACCTATTTTATAGGATCTTTGCCTATTTTCCTAGGCCTGTTATTGACTTTCTATTTTAGGAAAAATTCGATCCAATATTCTAGGATTTTGAAACTGTTTGTAAAGGCTATTATGCCCAGAACATTTGATGAACAAAGGATTCGACGTTGAGTTCTATAATCCAATGTTACTGTGATAAAGACACTTTCTTTAATATATTAAGCCTGCAAGCTTCTTTCATTGTTATTGTCAGCTTCTCTTTTCATTCCTTTTCTATGCCTATGAGTTGAAATCATTTCTTTGTGATGCAGGAGCATCGCTCCATGTCATCCAGCCAGCCAGCCAGCCACGTTAGCACGCATGCATTCATATGCTAAAAGGGAGGCGCAGCCTCATTTGAATTTGAAATGAATGTAATTAAATGTGCTTAGGCTGTTGAGCCAGGGAAGCCGTGCCTTTGAGCAGGAGTTAGATAGGATCGGCCTTTATTGTAGATCGGCTGAGGTCTAGATCTAGATGCTGGACTAGACAGCCATTGATTGTAATTTATTAGGGTAGGTAAATCCTGGAGGGAAGAGCTCAATGAGCCGTGTACCGTACCGTTTGTGCGCAGAGGTTCTGCAAGGAGTGCAGACGCCAGAATACTTTGAGGATTCAAGGACAGAAGCTTAGAAGAAACAACGCTTTTACGCACATTTGCGGAACTCAGGGTTGAGGAGATCGTGCAAGAGAGAATAGAAGACAAAGGTCGAGGCCTTTGGAACTTTGGAAATTCTTCCAAGGAAGAAAGAAGTGCAGGAGCTCAGGAGGAGCAATAGTCGTCGTCAGATCGGCTAGAGAACAGATCTGGACCATTGGAATAGTTCACGTCCAGGAGGGGCGCCAGAAGAAGCGCATAGCAGGAAGAGACCGATAGCCGTCGGATGTCGCTCAGAAATACCGTAAGTCATTGGATCGGGAAGAGTTGCACAGAGATTATCCTCTATAGGAGGAGCACACCAGAGGAAAGGATCTAAACTGTCAGATCTTGGATCAGATCGCCGACAGTCGTCAGATCTACAAGAGTCACGCGGGAGTTAATTCTGTGAACAGGAGGAGAGATCCCGGACAGGTCATCAGGATATTGAAGAGAGAATCCTAGCTGTCGATCTCGGCAGGACACGTGTCAGTATTCTGGCAAGCCATCGGGATATCAGTCATCGGGAAATCGGAGTTCTCGAGGACATGAAAATCGGGATTTCAAAAGTCTCGAAATCCCGAGAGTAAATCCTAGAGGTCCGTCTGAAGAGGGGCATGTGTCACGCGATCATCCGTATCAGAGATTCGAGGCACCAGGCATCGAGACTTGCAGGTCTCGAAATGCCGACGATATATGAGCCGTCCATCTAAGGGACAGGTGTCGGAGATCAAGTGACCATCGGCATAAGAATTCATCGAGAAATCAGAGTTCTCAAGGTCGAGGGAACCAGGGCATCGGAAGTTCTGAAATTCCGACGAGATCGGGATCATCCGTTGGAAGGACACATGGCAATCATCTAGCGCCATCGGAGTTGAAGCCATCGGGATATCGGGGATCCCGTAGTCAAGGGGGTTGTGCATTTTTGGATCGCGATTCACGAAAACCCAATGAGTGGGGGTCAGTTGTCATCGCAGCAGAGAAGGAGGACAGAGGCGTAGTGGAGGCCAGTTGTCAATGACCCAGAGGACATCGCAAATCGGGATAGCGGAGATCCCGGGAGCAAGGAGTTCATGCATCTTGAAATCGCGAACCCCAAAACCCCGATAGGCATAAGGTAGTGGTTATGGGTAATGGTCCGATGAAGTGGTAAGACCAAGGTCGTGGGGTAATGGTCATATGGACCAAGAGCCCAGACAAAAGGGCACGCATTTGTGAGCAGGAGCTCATCGGAGAATCGGAGATCGAGAGTTGAAGAGCACCGTGACTCTCGACAACAGGAGGTGAGAAACCCCGATGGGAGTTATAACCGTGGTCACGGGAAGCGGTCACATGGACCTGAGCCTAGCTAGGAAGGGCTAAGGGAAAAGGAGAGCTTATCGGTAATCAGGAATCGGGGATTCACAAGGACAGGGGTTTGTCACGACGAAAATACCCAAACCCCGAACCCCGATACAGAGTCGGGGAAAAGTCATGGTTAGGTGCAGAAGGCCGTGCATGTAGAGAAGGACCTGTGGAGTGGGTTTGTAGTAGAATATTCTAGCTAGGGAATCTAAAGAGCCGCTTTGGCTCAAAGAAAGGGATTGAGAACGATCCTGTGAGTAGGAGGTCAAGTGGAAGAGACCCTGTGGGGTGATAGGTCAGACCTCTCTGCATCAGGTGGTATCAGAGCTAGTTCTTGTTTGTATATTTCAGGCAGGAAGAGAGGCAGGAGAAAAGAGAAGCACTCTGATACTCACATCAACTTGTATTAGAGTGGGATTTTGTTTGTATATTGCAGACAGAGGAAAAGCAGGAAGAAGAAGGCAGAGTTACTGAGGACTCTGTGAGGACTTGTTTGCAGGTAGGCAACAGTCTATAGATAGTCAACAGGATTGTAAGATGAAGCTGGAACACCCAGAGATGTGGAGTGACATCAGCAGATCTGCTAGGGAGGTAGATGAAGACATCAAGATGTCTACTGAAGGCCATAAGAACGCTGAACGGAAGAAGCTAGAGATGATGAGCCCAGCAAAAATGGATAAAGAACTCGTTGACATAAAGCGAGAGATGGAGGAGCTCGAAATGAAGATGTGGCAGAGTAAAAAGCCGAGATGGGTATATGAATGGCCCATGAAGACGCCAAAGGTGAAATGGCCATTCAAGGAGTTGATGGTCAAAAGACAGCAGAGGCTGTTAAGACGATGGCTGAGGTATGCTGAAAACCTCAGGGCCACAGAGGAGAAGATGATTGATCACTGTTGGTCAGAGACTGGGAGAGGTCTCGATGATTGGGATGATGAAGAATTTGAAATGAGGTCCTCTGATGATCTCATAGATTGCCAAAAGGGCTGTGGAGAGTTTCCATATTGCCAGATGGGCAAGGGAACAGAGAATGAATTAGGATTGTCTGAGGATATCAAACTCTGCTAGGTGGGTAGATAAATAGAAGTTCCAGTTTGCCAAGAGGGAAACGAGTTGAGATCAGTTGAGGATCTCACAAACTGTCAGGAGGACAGCGAGGGAATTTCACATTGCTAGTTGGGCAATGATCAGAGATCGACTGATGATCTCGAAGGCTGCCATGGGGGCAGAAAAAAGGAAATTACAATTTGCCATGAGGGAAATGAGTTGAGATCAGTTGAGGATCTCACAGACTATCATGAGGACAGCCAAGGAAATTCACATTGCTAGCTGGGCAATGAAAGGAGATCAGTGAGGGATCTCGAAGACTGCCAGGAGGGCAGTGGAAGCATCGAATACTACCAGGAGAGCAGAGATGAAAATTCGAGGCCATCTGAAGGTCTCATGGGCTCGATGAAGAGTTGAATTCAGCAAGGGTTGTTGATGAAGATGGGATCGATTGATCTCATAATCTGCCAGGGAAGTAGCGGAAGCATCGAATAATGCCAGGTAGGCAGGGATGAATTGATGAGTTGGATTCAGCCAGAGAAGATGACAGAGCAGATGAGACTGTCTGAAGGTCTCATAAATTCAGAGATGGAAAGGGATCAACAGATGCAGCTGACAGAGGAGGAATATCAGAATGATATTCTGATGATTGGGGGAATTGGGATATTCCTACCATCTGCCCAGGAGGAGGAAAAAAATTGTGTTGCAGATGACACAACAACAGCAGATGAACAGTCAGTTGTGATTGACAAAAGAAAATTAGAACTGATGATGACTGTCCAAGATGAATTGGTGCAGATGGTGCAGACTGCCCAAACAGAGGACAAAGAAGAGAGTGAGCATTCCGAGGAATGGCTCAATGCATTCAGCATTGAAGCTGAAGAGACTGCAACAAGGGAATTTGCAGCAGAAGCTGAAGAGGATGATGAGCATTCTGAGGAATGGCTCAACATTTTCAGCCAGGGAGCTAAAAAGACTGCAACAGGGGAGTTTGCAGCAGAAAAAGAAGAGGCAGACAAAAATTGCTTTGTTGATCTGTGGGATCAGATAGAAGCCCTGGAAGAAAGGGTGAGAGTGAAGAGAAGGCACATCCAACAGGTGAAGTTGGAGATATATGAGGAAGGCGTGGGAGATCATGATGATCTACCCAATAACCAAAAATTTTTGTAGCTAAGAAGACTGCATGAGCAGGACCAGCCACTGGAGCAGCTGGACAAATTAATAGAGGACATTAGGGAGCTGATGTTGAAGTCAGCAGACACTGCCAGCAGGGAGAGGTTGAGCAGAAGAGAAGAAGTAGCAGCAGTAGCGCAGCGGAAGCAGCAACAGAATGGAGCAAATGAACAACTCCAAAGACTCATTTGGGATCTAGGAGGATTTCCAATAGCTCAGAGGGGAAGCTCATGAGCAGGAGCTCATGATTTTTGTAGCTATGGAGTATGATGCAGGAGCATCACTCCATGTCATCCAGCCAGCCATCCATCCACGTCAGCGCGCATGCATTCATATGCTAAAAGGGAGGCGCAACCTCTTTTGAATTTGAAATGAATGTAATTAAATGTGCTTAGGCTGTTGAGCCAGGGAAGCCGTGCCTTTGAGCAGGCGTTAGATAGGATCAGCCTTTATTGTAGATCGGCTGAGATCTAGATCTAGATGCTGGACAAGACAACCATTGATTGTAATTTATTAGGGTAGGTAAATCCTGGAGGGAAGCGCTCGATGAGCACCTCAGGTAAAAGAGATTTTAGATCTCATTTTGAGTGGGTGGAGTTAGCATGGTTGTAGAGGAGCTAGAGAGGGCTCAGGAACACCATTGTAAAGATACAGGCATTTGCCATTTGTTAATAGAACAGAGAAGTTTTTCCTGTATATTCTGTGTATATGGATATCTGTGTGTATTCCATGTATATTCTGTAAATGTATGTTGTGGTTGTATGTTTGCAGAGAGTTGTGTTTGATTTCAGGTTGAAGGTCTTTGAGGCTTCATACCAGGAGGGTGTGATAGAACGTTGAGGTTATGAGAGCCGTGCACAGAGGGTGCACTTCTGAACTCTGAGGAGTCAGACAAAGATGTGCTGAGGCACATGACTGAAATCATCAACTCAGAAAAAGACCTGTGAGGTTACTGAACACCTCAGGAGGCAGGGATGTGTATCTAAGGCACAGTTGCAGACCGAATCACTGGGGATTTTGTAGGATCTTTTCCAGGTGGGTATTGAGCATAAGCATGACGTGCAGGAGGAAGGAACTCTGCTAAGAGTTCGGAGAAGACCAGAATCACTAAGGATTCTGAGAGCTCTGTCAGGAGGGCATTGAGAAGGTGCAAAGGGTGCACAGTAGGAACCCAGAACTACTGAACATTCTGTGGAAGAGATAATCTGCCAGGAGGGCGTCGAGAAAGTGTGCAGGCAGGCACAGGAAAACAGAGAACTCTTTGAGTTCTGTCATCTGAAGAAAGTATCCACTGAGGGAACTTTCACTGGGTTGTTGAATACCCAGAAGCACTCAAGAAGAGGCTTGAGCAGAAGGATAGCCAGGAGGGCAACCATTTCATTCTCCATCTGAGGGAGAAGAAGGACAGAAATCCCTTAGGGGCCTGAGTGATTATATAAGCTCAGGAGGGATAGCACCGTGTGTGCGTAGAGGTTCTGCAAGGAGTGTAGATGCCAGAATCCTTTGAGGATTCGAGGATAGAATCTTAGAAGAAATAGCGCTTTTACACACATTTGCGGAACTCAGGGTTGAGGAGTTCGCACAAGAGAGAATAGAAGACAAAGGTCGAGGCCTTTGGAACTTTGGAAATTCTTCCCAGGAAGAAAGAAGTGTAGGAGCTCAAGAGGAGCAATAGTCACCGTCAGATCGGCTAGAGAACAGATCTGGACCGTTGGAATAGTTCACATCCAGGAGGGGTGCCAGAAGAAGCGCATAGCAGGAAGAGACTGATAGCCGTCAGATCTCTCTCAGAAATCCCGTAAGCCAATGGATCGGGAAGAGTTGCGCGGAGATTAGCCTCTGGAGGAGGAGCGCAACAGAGGAAAGGATATAAGCTGTCAGATCTTGGATCAGATCACTGACAGTCGTCGGATCTGCAAGAGTCACGCGGGAGTTAATTCTGTGAATAGGAGGAGAGATCCCAGACAGCTCATTGGGATATTGAAGAGAGAATCCTAGCCGTCGATCTCGGAAGGACACGCGTCAATATTCTGGCGAGCCATCGGGATATCAGTCATCGGGAAATCGGAGTTCTCGAGGACATGAAAATCGGGACTTCAAAAGTCTCAAAATCCCGAGAGTAAATCTGAGACGTCCATCTGAAGAGGGGCACGTGTCACGTAATCGTCCGTATCGGAGATCCGAGGCACCAAGCATCGGGACTTGCAGGTCTTGAAACGCTGACGAGATCTGAGCCGTCCATCTAAGGGACAGGTGTCGGAGATCAAGCGACCGTCGACATAAGCATTCATCGAGAAATCGGAGTTCTCAAGGTCAAGGGAACCAACGCATCGGAAGTTCTGAAATCCCGACGAGATCGGGATCGTTCGTTGGAAGGATGCGTGGCAATCATCTAGCGCCATCGGAGTTGAATCCATCGGGATATCGGGGATCCCGTAGTCAAGGGGGTTGTGCATTTTTGGATCACAATTTGTGAAACCCCGATGAGTGGGGGCCAGCTATCATCGCAGCAGAGAAGGAGGACAGAGGCATAGTGGAGGCCAGCTATCAACGACCCAGAGGACATCGCAAATCGGGATAGCAGATATCCCAGGAGCAAGGCGTTCGTGCATATTGAAATCGTGAACCCCAAAACCCCGATAGGCATAAGGTAGTGGTTACGGGTAATGGTCTGATGAAGTGGTAAGACCAAGGCCGCGGGGTAATGGTCATATGGACCAAGAGCCCAGACAGAAGGGCATGCATTTGTGAGTAGGAGCTCATCGGAGAATCAGAGATTGGGAGTTGAAGAGCACCGTGACTCTCGACAACAGGAGGTGCGAAACCCTGATGGGAGTTATAACCGTGGTCACGGGAAGCAGTCACATGGACCTGAGCCTAGCCAGGAGGGGCTAAGGGAAAAGGAGAGCTTATCGGTAATCGGGAATCGGGGAGTCACGAAGACAGAGGTTTGTCACGATGGAAATACCGAAACCCCGAACCCCGATACAGAGTCGGGGAAAAGTCACGGTCAGGTGCAGAAGGCCATGCGTGTAGAGAAGGACCTGTGGAGTGGGTTTGTAGGAGAATATTCCAGCTAGGGAATCTAAAGAGCCACTTCGGCTCGAAGAAAGGGATTGAGAACGATCCTGTGAGCAGGAGGTCAAGTGGAAGAGACCCTGCGGGGTGATAGGTCGGACCTCTCTGCATCACTTTGTCTATGTTTAAAGGTCCTATGGTAATTGTCATCTTACCTTTGATTATTAAACAAGAATCATAAGAATCCTTTGCTAGTTTTTTGACCCATCATATATATTGTTTATGTATGTTCTGGTTAATTGATTGGTTTCTTACCCATTTGATCTACAAACATATCTAATAATAGCTCTTGAAGGCCTTGTACTGCATGAATATAACTAGATTGTCTTGAGGATACAATCCAGTGATTTAGATATTCATCTTGATCCAAACCACACCCATTATTGAGAAAATAATTACAAAAGGGTTAAGTTACCAGGCATCTCTGAGATACAGCCTAGGAGAGTTTCCTAGAGTGATAACAGGTGGAGGGCTAACTGCTTGGCATTGAGACAAAAAAGATTCATTTGAGTATTCAACTTGGAATTATTCCACTCTAACTAAAAGTAGTGATGCAATGTGGAATTAACAACCCTTTCACTTCATCCATCAATAGTAGAATATTGTTTTTCTCTTAGGAAATTAGTATTATCATGAGCAAGTTGAACCATATCTTCAATGCATCAGAATTCATGATTGGCACATTTTCTCTCTAGAATATATGCCAAAGTGCATCGTTATTTTCAATGTTGTTATTCCCACTAGAAAACTCTATTCTTATCTCAAGAAGCTTTGAACCAATTACCTTGTTTGACACCTTAGGATTATTATCAATCTAATCTTTCTCTTTGTCTTTAATACCATTTTAGTCTTTGCAATGATACCCATCCATGTATTATTCCCAACAAACAATCCTATGATCTCAATGATACATGTCCATTATGGGCTCATGGTTTAGAAAAAACATCGAACAAGAGCCCCCATTAGCAGATCAAACAAATAATTTTACTAATTCTTGATAGATCAACCCTTTATAATTAGATCATGGATGCATTTCCACATATTGTTTCACTCAAGATTATGATTTTTCATATATACAACCATGCTAATTTGTTGAGACCTACTATTCTTCCAGAAACATATGTTTTTTGATGTTAGAAACCCTTTTCTTATGGTCGATGATATCAAAGCCTATAGAATCACTAAGAAAGATTGGAGGCCCATCCACATTAGTCTGGGCATGAGTTTTAGCAACAACAATTGAGCCACAAATAATGTTATCCTTTCCTCATGGAGTAAGAACATGGGTTGATAAAATAATAACACCATCGAGACCACTTTGTGGTCAAGAATCATTTACACGATGTGCATATATCATGTGGTTTCTTAGATTAAAATGTGAACATACTGTTGGATTACTGAGAGGGGGGGTGAATCAGTAATAACGTAATTATAATCCTTTTTCTTCAAATGTTATATCAA
>SNQJ01S0193690.1:6041-17724 GCA_010110895.2 Picea sitchensis
TCAACCCATGTAGAATTTATGTAAAAAGTTTTGGCGGTAGTTTGTTTTGAATTTCACCCATTACTCGTATTAACTGGTTGATATGACTAGTAGGATCTCTCTCGTTATATTCTTTAAGTCATTGAAAATAGGGTTATTCTGTGCACGAAGGAATATGGATCATCCAGAGGAGTGAGACGAGCAGACTGGGGATAACTTCCAAGGTCCAGTGAGTATAAAAACAACAGTTTAGAAAGTGTTACATGTGTGTACCGGTCTATGGATCTTTTATGCTTCATTTCATACGCTTTATCCAATGTCACCCTGAACACCTACCTGAAGATTGTATTCGGTTGCAGGAATGATGCCTCCGAAGAAACCCACCACCAGAAAATCTCCAAGAGCACAAAATCTACAAGAACCAGAGGTGGGAGAAGGTTCCTCCCCGGCGGTGGCAAGACAATTGGAATTCACTCCAAAACCAGTGCCCGTCATCAAAACCGCCACCAAGAAAGATTTTGATCAACCCCCAGCCTTTGGAGACATAAAGATGAACATTGGGACCAAGACAGTATTCCTGCATTGGGAAGAACTCTTCAAGAATATTAAGCAGGAAGAACTCCCTGAATATACTCCGCAAAGTGATCATGATATGAGAAGACTCGACGATGAAGTCCTCCTGAATATGCTAAAGGCGTATCTACACATGGTGGCAAGAAGGACTCTAGTATTTCCCTACATTGAAATCCTGAAATGGCTTATTGATCACACTGACACACAAAAATGTTTGATTAACGACGAAAACATCGGGTGTGTCAGTGTTTCCCTTCCATTAGAAGTGCAGAATTATTACAAGCTTAGGGACCTGGAAGAGTAGTTGAATAATGATTTTGTTTTGAGCTTCTATGAGAAGCACGATACCAGTAAGGCAATGACTTCCTGGTGGAGAGAGGATAAAAAATTCACCAATCGGACCTCCGGCTGGTACCCGATGGCCAATCTTAGAGAACCTTACATCTATCTAATGGCTCTCCTCTACAAATTGCATGGGGAAAAAGACTGCTCCAGGTTTTCAGAATCTTGGAAGCCTCTAGCATATGCCACGACCATTTCTGTAATAGGTTTCAACTGGGGTGCAATCATCTCCAAACAGTTGAGCACATGCATACAACAAGCTCAAACGCCGAAAGAGGGAGAAACCTCATCTTTTTACATGGCATCTTATATTTTGGACGTCGTCTGTGCCAAAAATGATTTCACTGGAATGAACTTAAACTGGCACACTTTAGAGCTCCTGTTCCATGTTTATTTTGGCATCTTATGGGAGAACAAGTACAATAAATCATATTCTCTTATCTGCAACCAGTTTATCACACACATTTACTAGTTTCTATTCAAAAAATAATGTCCAATGTTGTCAGACGCAGCCAAAAAGATTATATTGAAGGTTGGCCATTGGTATATGGATGAGCGCGACACCTACATTAGTTTTTTCGGCACCATTGGAGCACCTCATCTGCTACCTGTATATGTCCTTGATCGACTAATAGTAGGGGAAATATGTTATCAGACCATCTTGCAAGGGTACAATGCTACTTTGGTAAAGGATAATAAGCGAGCCTTCATACCTTATGGGTTTCATGTTGGTTTCTACATGGTGAAAGACACAGCTCAAGCCAAGCAAGAAGGGTTAATCCAATTGGAAGTTTTATTCCAGAATGGCCTCTTTCGCAAGCATGACCCTAAAGGTTTAGTTCTTAATCATGTGTCCCAAGTATCTTCCTGCTGGCCATATGCCCATGACAGATTTGAGGATGGGATCTTCACCGAAAATGCTCCAAACTGGAATGAAGTGGTCGCAAGGATGTTAGACCCCAAGGAAACTAGATTCAAGGCTCTAAGCTGGGATGAGAAAGCATCAGTCTTTGAACAAATAGTTCAGGAGACCATCGAGACCAGAAAAGAAATTACCTTAGTTGGAGCAGTGGGATTACCCAAGGGAGTCACCGGAGCGGTGGACATTTCCCAGGTAGCCCCGATACTATACATGGATCTCTCTGAGGTTAAAATGTGTAGGGGATGGGGGGATTCATGTATCAACAATTCCAACGGATAATGAAGTAGATGCAGGACAACCCGGAGCTCATCGTAGTGCCAAAATGTCTGACCAAAATTCCATAAGAAATCCCAGTGAGGGAGAGCGGCCCTGATTCCATAAACCCTGGTAATAACAATAGGTATAATAACCCTTACTCTACAAGGCCACCGGTCAGACTGCTAACAGGTGCGACAATTCAACTAGAGGCGGGTCGAGTATCAGTGGCAGCAGGCGTACCTAATCCTTTGAGTGAATTTATAAATATATATAGCGATGATGAGAGCCCAGAGACATATCTCGGGACCCCTATGTAGATCCAAGAAGAAAAGGGACCTGAGAAGGATGTTTTTCCTGATCTTGAGGTCCAGATCCAGGAAATCCCACGAAAGGAAAAAGAAACCAAAAATGTTCCCAACACAAAGAACCCTGAAGCGTCGGAGACTCGAGTCGACGACTCGAAGGGTAATTTGGAACTGGATGAGCCAAAAGGAGGATCCCCACAAAAGGAACTCAACGATTCAACTGCCCACGAGCAAGTGAGTATCGGCTCTTTTCTCGACGTCTCTATTTCTCTTGATACTCAGATACCCAATAAGCAACAGGCAGAGACCGAGCCCTCAGAGTATAACGAGAAAGTTCAAGAACATGATCTGGAACAAGTATACACCACTGGAAATATGGGAAAGACACTTACATGGGGTGATCAACAGATTCCCGAACCGGTGGATGAGGTGGCTGATATCTATGTGATCTCCTATGATAGAAAGAAGAGGGCCATCGTCCAAAGAACCATGAAGAAAAGGACAATCACGTTGGATTGCTCCATCCTCATCACCACAGAGGAGGATTTGATAAACACAGAAAATACCAGAACATCCGATCTCATCGGCGTGGGGATGGTGATTTCGGATGCCACCCTGGACAGAGCTAAACGGGATGAAAAATATTTGGTCGTCGCCCTGAAGGAGCTAGAGCATTTGCGCCATTTGGTTGAATACTATAAGGGCACCACTCAGACCGTAGTTTATCTGAGAAGATATTTCAAAGCGACTTACAATAGGTTCACAAGCGAGTGGCACTTATTCACTACGAAGATAGCCGAGCTCCGGGAAGACACTCTCATGGCACTCTCAACATGAAAGGATGTGGAGCAATGGCATGAAAGGGTGCAGCAACCCATAGAAAGACTCGAATACATGGATGCATTCCAACAGGGCTGATATAAAGAAGAACACGACATCCGATTGTTGGGAAAAAGAAGTCTTGATCGTATGAAGCGATCGGCCAAGTACTAGGCTAAGATGTCCCAGGAACCACCCAGAGAAATTCAAAATCGATGGGCAAAATGAGAGAAGAATTGGGGTAAATTCAACAAATAAATGAAGGATATAGGACTCCCTGAGTTTAATGACCTCAACAACTTCATCGACTTATGAAACATAGTCGGATCACATGCCAAGAAAGACTCACTATGGGTTGAAGATCTAGCCAAGGTGACCGATACGTCGCCAGGACAAGTGAAAATATTTATGGAACATTTGATGAAGGATCAAACCGTGCTACAACAGTTAAACACCAGTCTAGTGAAGTACCGAGAGCATGCAGTGGAGATCAGAGGATTCTAAGTGGCTCTGATGGAACAACATCGGTTTCCATGGGCTCAAACCTACGACGAATTATTTATCAATTGGTCTGATTATGAGAAAAGTCATCCTTTCAAAGAACTATCTTGAGTTGAATGTTAAAGAAACTATTAGAAGATGACACCACGTGGCGTATTTTTCTTTGCTTTAACTGCACTTAGCCATTGTTTTCAGTTGAAATTTAGATTATAAATAAAGATGTCGACCAATTAGTTAAGGGTCGATGGTTGTGGAAAGAACTCTTTCTTTCTAGTTGTTAATAATTATTTTGAATCTGCTTTGAATTGAGAAGTCCTTCTGGACCAAAGACAAGTTATTTTCATCAGTTGCATGTGTGATTGGACGTGGAGAAGAACTATTTCCTATCTTGTTTCATGAATGATGTTGTAATGAGTAAGAGCAATTAATTTTGTTGTCAAGTTATCTGGTGCAATGTTTTGTTGTTCTTTTCTTTAATGATGAAGATGAATTGTTGTGTTATTATGTGATGAATGGTTCTGGTAGATGAATTATTTTGCTTGCCATTATCTCATTGCATATGTGTTTTCTTTCTAGTAGTTAGTATCTTAGACAGTAATTGGATGCTCACATGGTTATTGTATTAGTACTAGGTCTGTGGTATAAAATTGTCATATGCATGCTTGAGCAGCGGGTTATCCCAAGTTCAACCTCTTCCCCTTAGTTAAGCTTAATTCCATTTTTTTTTCCAAGTTGGTTTATACTGTCTTACATCTCATATCGGTCCCACCTAAGAGAAAATATACAAAAGAGAATAGTCCAAACTGAAGGAAGAGCCTTCACAAGAAAACGTAAAGCCCATCGATATTTTGGCCGGATCGCAAGATCTGGAGAACCATTCCACTATTAAACATTGTAGAGTCTAATTGGGCCTCAGTGGCAGGTTTGGTTCCTACTTTTGAGTCAAGGGATTTAAGGCCCATCAACATCTCTTTAATCAAGGAATAGATAAAGCGATCCATGCTTATAGTTTCTAGGATGCGTTTTATAAGAGAAGTATCGAAAAGCCACAAGAAAATCAATTTTGGGATGTTTAAGTAAAATTATTGTACTATCAACTTCGTCGCAAGTATAGCAACAACGAATTTGAAGTTTAAGACGAATTTGAATTTTAATGTCTTGTTGTTGATATGATAGTTCCATTGGACTTCACATAGTATATATCCTTTTATTTCAAAATATTCCTGGAGATGAATTTTGTTAACTCCATCGACCAAGGAAAAGTGCTAAAACAATCTACATACTGCATTTGCGTCAGAGAGATTATATTAAAAGGAAAATCATGTCATGTATATTCTTTAAGATCATAGAAAAACTACCAAGATCCTGAATGTATCATTAACTTTCTAGAACGAAGCACGCAACCAAGAGCCAAGTAAACACCAAATGTATTGAAAGTTGAGGCACAAGGCAACGCATGAACACAAAAGCTACCAAGTGAGATCCCACAAGGGTCCACAGAGAAATACGCATCGACCTATGCATTAAACAATTTGATATATATAAAAAAAAAAACATGTGGAATTGGTTTTCTCTTACATCTAGTATATGTTCCCATGAGAAAATAACTGGGGCCATGAGATATGAACAAAAGTGTGCCAAACACAAGAAAACAAAAAACCAAACCCCAAAATGGGGAAAAAGAAACTTGTCGATTACTATTTTACCATGAAGCAAGATCACTATGGACATTTTCTTCTGATAGTGCCATGTTCTATCACTACTAGTGTTAACAACGCCAAATTTCCAATATTATTGGAAAAGCCTGATGGTTCTGCCCAGAGGAGCAAGCCATTTCGACGGTTCAAAGGATGGGCCTAAGTTATTCATAGTTGGATACTTTGTATGGGGTTTTTCCTCATGCTTCCCATTTCTGGATTGAACAATCTTATGCGCTTGTACATCAGCAATAAATGCACCTGCCTGTATGAATTCCAATACCCGAACTCCCCAATCACTATAGCGAGTTTGGAAGATCTCAATCTCATGCTTCAATCCATGCTGAGCCCTTTTTTTTCAATTAGGGCATCGATAAAATGCAAACACCATACCATAAATGTATAGTTGGAGATCATCTTCTTTTTTATTTGGGTACGCAAAAAATGCAGAAATCCTACCATGGCTATATAGTTGGAAAACATTTTTCCAATTTGGGCACCCAAAAAGGTGTAGACTCCTTCAACAAATCCACAGTCAGCCACCAATTTTTTTCATTTGGACACCCCAACAAATATGCAAAATTATTATTGGGAGATGCAAAAAAACATGAAAATAACAACAACAATTTGATTTGTAGTTAGATTCTCCTTGTTTTTTCAAGTGCACAAAAGAGACAAAATAACTGGAAATAAAATTTTACAGCCATAGATTTAAACTCCGAAGAACTTGAGTCCAACGAACATTCATATGGGTATTAAATAAAAATTATAGACACACATGAGATTTTTTTGTTTCCTGCCAAAGCTTGATATGATTTATTTATTTTTCCAGTCGATATACAATATTCCATGTCCTCATTTAAGGTAAATTTTTTGTCTATCCAAAAGTCACGCAGGATGTATACATTGTTTTCCTTTTTCTGTAGGTATACTTCATATGGAAATTCTTCTAACCCAGGAATCACATCTTGTAACATAGGTTTTCTAATTGTACAATGTACGATTGTGTTTCCCGCGGTTTGGATGGTAGCATTGAGGAAATGTCTATATATGTAAGGGAATTTTTTATTGCATCGCAGAAAATCAATTGTATCATCATTTATGAAAGCAGAGGTAGAAGCAAGAGAGTTTCATTTGGCACATACAGGCTTTAAGGGTGTCGAGTATGCATTTGCTGCAACCAAAACACCCTCAACCTGGGAACATGAGCATAGTAGTTAATATATTGAACAATATAATATACAACTGCACAACAAAAAAAAGAAAAAATGCAGAAAATTGGTGAAGGCAATTTGTATGAGATAAGCAAGGATGAAATTGTAGATGTATATGCACAACAGTTGTAGATATAGTTAGTTTCTTGAGATCCTGTACTATGCATGTTCACAATTCTGTTACAAAATTTTCTTGGGTTGTGTGAAAGATCCTTTCTTTAGCATCTCTTTTCTTTGTTATAATTTTGAAGAGCATAAGTGGAAATTTCCCTTTATGAAATTGGTGTTCCATTGAGGAAAATAAATTTGAATAAGTGTCAAACAATTGTAGTTGCAACATGGAACAGTGCAATAATTGTGTAACATAACTGAGATACATGGACATGTGAAAGTAAAGGAAAAAACTGGATATGGAGAACGGTACCATTGCCTTGTCGTTGTCTAACTCTCCATATTTTATATGGAGAATGTGTTGCGAGACAATTTTTCTCCCGAGTGTGAAAGTTGCACCAATGGTTCTGATTGGGTAAGTGTCGTTGCTCTGTGCAAGTTGGTTGATAGTTGTGTCTGGGCTGAAATGATATTATGAACAAATAGCACAAATTTTTTCCACAATACTTGTTTCGTTGAGCGATATAATTTGATCAAAATCACCACAGTTATATACTGTTTTGGGAAATATATTAAAATTTATAATGGATATCCCATTACCTGGCAATATATTTTCTACATGTTTCTGTACAAGTTGTGTGGGAATAGTCAGTGTGACTATCATCAGGGCCATGTTGTATGTCATGTCAGCACGCATAATGGATCTAGTTTTCTTTGCCTTGTCCAAGTAGGTGTTAAATATGACCATTATGTCCTCGACGAACACTTGTCCATTTCAGTGGATGTTCAAGCCCTTTATTGATAGTATTTTCGGCGTTATTAGTTTAGACCTGGTGACATTTTTTTAACAGGAAAAGTAATGTGAATGGTAGTCTGCATTATTTTTTTGTTTTATTTTTTCCTATCATAAATGTACAAGTAGACGCACAACCTGGATGAAGTATGGAGCCAGATTTTTGCAACCAGACCTCTTAGTCTGCGGAACTTGCGCTATGTTCAGCGTCTCACTTGCTCTCATTGATACTTCTTGTGAACTGTAAAGTATGTGTTGCATATGACATCAACATATTCACCATGGCATAGATGAATAAATAGCTGAGGATATTTGTTTGGTAAGCATATGAGGAACACAATGTATGCATATTTACCTTTGACCTTATTGGTTTGTTGATGTTTTCGATGATTGACTGCTCATGGCCATGTCACTAGTCCAACATTTTATGATTCAAGCATGTGTATATGAACATAAGAAGGACTAAATAAGCATATGAAATGTATATTGCCCATAATTGTTCTGAATGTCACATACAGGGTCGAAGGAGATGGAGTATGAAATAGGGTGTCAAGGGATACTCAGGAAACATGAGGACCCAATGGTCAAATTGTATGCCTTGAATTGTTTTACTGCAAAAATGTGTAATAGGAAATAGGACATGATGGGGGGGTACAGAGGCCAATCTGTATATCGCGGAACCTCTGAAGATAGAGGTGCAATCTTGAACCCGCCAGCCTGGAAACCCACGATCGAAAAACTGGCTAAGTATGGAATGAGGAAACCGTCGGTCGGAGTCATGATATACAAGCATGAGTATAAATGTGAACCCATGAGTCTGCCAACCTGTGCACCTAGACATTTTAGGAAACAGGAATAAGAAAAGCAACCAGAAAGTAAAAGTAGATGAGAAATACGAAGGGAAATTTGGTTAACTATAAAAGAGGGGGGGAAAGGGGGGATAATAGAAAGTGAGAAAATTATAAATGGGGAGGGAAATGTTTGGAAGCATGAAGTTTCAACAAAGGCCCATTGTTGCCAAATCATTGTTTTCTAGTCCAATATTATATGCACCTACCCATTTTGTATGTTTGATTTACTAGCATAGTTGGTATACATTTTCGATGAGTGTACCACAACCCCCTTTGTTGTGGAATATAAGAATTCATCTTCATGTCCAACCAATCTTCTTCTTTTAATGTAGCAACGTTGAACATACAGTGGACATGAAGGTAAGTTAGTATGCAGAAATACATGTAAAAGAAATAAGTACAGTTCTATTTATTTCAATGTAGCAGCAAAGAGAATATAATTCACATGAGGATAAGTTACTATGTAGAAAGATATGTAGTATCTACATACAGTAAAATAGGTGCAAAGCAGTAGAACAAGTAGAACAAATACATAGACAATAAATGAAATACTGAACATTGGAATATGAAATAAGAGTAGAGGCATGCACCTTTGCAACTCCTCATCCACATTCGCATCAAAGAGTCCATCGTCTTCTCCGACCACTCTGTTTGTTTAAATGTAGAAATGCAGAAAAAATACAATGGACATGAAGGAAGTTGGTATGCAAGAAGACATGAAAAAAAATAAACAAATTTGATTTATTTCAATGTAGCGGCACAGAAAATACAAAGGACATGAAGATAAGTTATGATGTAGGAAGGTACGCAATATCTACATACAAAAAATTAGGTGAACACATATACAGACAATAAATGAAATACAAAACAATGGAATATGAAATAACGGTACACGCATGTACCTTTGTATCTCCTCTTCTACAGCTGCGGTAAAGACTCCTTCGTTTTCTTCAGCTATTATGTTTGTTTGAATGTGGGAACGCAAAAAATACAATGAACATGAATGGAAGTTGATATGCAGTGGAGAACAAGTAATATGTACATACACTAAATGAGAATCAATGAGTAGAATAAAATATAGTTAGAAACATGGACCTTTTCTTTTCTCCACCCATGGTTGTAATTATATAAAAAATTTCCTGCCCAAAATATATTACAAGCTAGAAAATATAAAGAAATTGCATTTCCATAGCTGAATGATTTTTCATTTTTTGCAGTAAAGTATCCAGATATGCTTTGAGAAATGGAAATATAATTTTGCAGTATCTTTGGTGTATTGTTGGAAAATTCAGTGAACAGACAGCGAATGCTTGTCATTGAAGGCAATAGTGGAGATGGAAGGATAAGAAGGATAAAATCCCTTGGGGATTCGGACGTGAAATCTCAGGAGGAACAGTATTGAGTAAAACGCGCGCAGCAAAGCTCAAGATATAGGAGTTTGCAGAGGAGAAGGAAGACAGAGATCCAGTGACCATTGGATCCCATTCAAATTTCTCGAAAGGCCGATAGTCGTCAGATCTGCAGAAGCTACGAGGGAGATAAGCCATCGAGAGATCGGAGTTCTCAAGGTTGTGAGAACCGGGACATTGAGAGTCTCGATATTCTGACATAATCAGGACCGTCCATTTGCAAGGACAGGTGGCAAAGGATCGGGCGCCGCCGGAGTTTTTTCTTATCGGAGAATCGGGAATCGGAGTTTCACGAGTCCCGTGTTCAATTACAACAGAAACCCCGAAATCGCGATGAAAGAAATCCCGACTAAACCTGAACCGTCAGATCAACATGTTATCTAGACCGTCGATCCAACTCACGTCAAATAGGGACACGTGGCACAACCAGGTAATGATAGGTGTCAGGCAGATTCAAAACTTCAGGCACATGAAAGTCACGAATCAGAGTGACATGTGGCAATATTTAACACGTGTCAAACCATGAGTGACGTCAGCAAAGAATTGGGAATCGGGGATCGAGACTTTGAAATGTCCAATTCACTTGACAACGAAAACTCCGAAATCGCGACATGTGATTTTGCGATTTAATCACAGCCATTAAAAGGAGATTATATTTTGGGCCGTTGATTCCAGTTTGTGTCAAATTTTCGAGGATCGGGATTTCAATATGCAAAGAACACAATGCAACGAAAACCAAGATTTCGCGATATGCGAAATCACGATGTAATAGAAACCGTCAGATCTAGATATAATCTGGATCGTTGATCTGTTTTCTACATGGAATTTCGGGGATCGGGTTTTGGTGGTGACAAGAACATAGAACATCAGACATCGCGAAATCACGATACGCGATTTCCCGATAAGGCATATAACGTGTGGGCCACCCAGGAGTCAGTGGAGGACAGGTGTAAGGAGTACAGAGGAAGTTGGGGATCGGCATATCGTGGGTCCAAGGGGCGTATACACATTATCAATGTATATCCCAAAACCCGGACGAGAGTTATGGCGATGGTCATGTGATAGTCGGTCACATGGACCATTGTGTAGCTGGAAGGGACTAAAGCTCGAGAAAGGAGCACATTGGGGATCGGAGAATTGGGGGTTCCGAGTATGTGTGCATCTCGACACCGAAAGTGTCGAAACTCGATTTAAAGGGCAAGAATAATAAAGATTATCNTTGAAAGTGATCGGAGGGCTGTTGTTCTTTCTCACACATTAACGCTTCAGTTATGAATCCGTTAAGAGAAACAGACTGGTAATGACAAATCGGTTAGCGTTTCAGTTGCCAAGACAGATGTCCTTGTATTTCCTATTGGAAGGGGAAGTGGAATTGTCAAGGAAGCGTGTATAAAAGAAAATGAGCAAGACTGAATTGGGTTGGTTGTTCTGAAGTGAATATGAGATGAAATGCAGAGTAAAAAGAAAGAGAGTAGAGGCATAGCACGATATTGAGAAAATGTGTAGAGCGAGATGAACCGCAGAGCATAATGACAGACAGAGCAAAAGCATAACTGAATGACAGAAAAAGATTGATGCAGAGTAGACTTGCTAAACAAATAGAAGAAGAGAAGAATTGCAGAACAGTTTGTTGAAGACCAGATACAAAGAGAGATTGGTAAGAATTGATTTATCTGTGTAGTTGTATGTGTATTCATTTTTTGATATTATAGGGAGGTTGGGAGGTGCTCGAGGGGACTTTTGTCCTCAGAGGTTCAAGTGGGTGCTTGAACACAGGGAGTTGTAGCTTCCATCTGGTTGCAGCCATAGAAACAAGGGTGGCAGGGTGGTGCTAGGGAGAACAAGTGTTCTCTGTTATACAGGTTGGAGCCTGTGTAACTAGAAGTTGGTGCTTCCATCCAGTTGGCAC
>SNQJ01S0193691.1:0-16223 GCA_010110895.2 Picea sitchensis
GTTGTGATGCTTATGTACATGTTCCAAAGGAAAACAAGAGTAAGTTGGATAAAATGTTGAAAAGTGTATCTTTATTGGCTATAAATATGGTTTGAAAGGTTATAAGCTTTGGAACCTAGAAACTAGGAAGGCAGTGTATAGTTGAGATGTGGTATTTCGAGAAATCAAAGATGTCAAACAGGAAGTCCTACCAAGGGAGGAAGAACCAGAGAAAATAGAGTTTGAATTGAAGGATCATGAATCAGACTCTACAGAAGAACATGGATTAGAAGAAGAAGAGCCTCATACTCCAGTGTTAAGGAGATTGGTTTGAGAAATAAGACAATTAGAAAGGTATACTCCACTTGATTTTCATTCAAATTTTGCTTTGTTTATTATTGATGATGATCCTATAACTGTTAGGGAGGCAATGGATTTTGAAGATGGGAAACTTTGGAAAAAGGCAATGGTTGAAGAAATGACAACCTTGGCCAAGAATGAGGCTTGGGGTCTAGTGGAGTTGCCGACTGGAGGAAAGCCCATTGACATCAAATGAGTGTTTTAGAAGAAGTTGAATGCAAAAGGTAAAGTGGAAAAATACAAAGCTCCATTAGTAGCAAAATGTTATTACTAGGTACATGGAATTGACTTTGGTGAAATTTTTTCTCATATTGCCAAGTTAACTTCTATTAGATATTTTTTTGTGTATTGTTTCTGCTTTTGATTTTTAAGTAGAATAAATGGGTGTGAAGACATCATTTTTACATGGGGATCTAGAAGAAGAAATCTACATGAAGTAGTTAGAAGACTTTGGACTGAAAGAAAATAAAGAACTAGTATGCACGCTGAAAAAGTCCTACATGGGTTAAATCAATCACCAAGGATGTGGTATAAAAATTTCGATACTTATATATTGGGACTTGGCTTGACAAAAAACAAACTTGATCACTGTGTGTATTTCAAATTAGTAGGTGATCGTCTTATTTATTTGGTCTTGTATGTGGAAGATATGTTTAATAGGAAACAACAAGAAAAAATTATCGAGGATGTGAAAACTCAGTTGTTCTCTAAATTTGACATGAAATATCTTGGTGTTGTAAATGTTATTATAGGCATGGAAATTAAAAGAAATCGGGAAAATAGGAAACTCTGGTTGAACTAGAGAAAATATGTTGAGTTGGTATTGCACAACTTTAATATGCAAGAATGTAAATCTTTCAATTTCTCTATTCCTGTAGGTGTAAGTTATTCGTAGATCAGTTTCTGAAAGCATGGGAAGAGGAAGAGGACATGTCCCATGTTCCCTATGTTAGTGTGGTTGGTTGTTTGATGTATGCAATGGTCTCTACTAGGCCATACATTGCACATGCAGTGATAATTTTTAGTAGGTATATGCCGAAACCAAGGGAGGATAATTGAGCAACAATGAAGAGGGTTTTCAGGTATTTGCGTGGAATTACTACTAATGGACCGTGTTACTAAGGAAGACCGGGATTGGAAAAATTGTTGGACGTACATGGATTCGCTGATATAGACTAGGCTGGAGATCTAGGTCACAAAAAGATTTGTAACGTACCTAGCCCTGAGCTAGGTCACGTCACTTGCTAAAACGACCCAAACAAAATTTACGATACTAATCCTAAATGCGAAAATAACATACACAACACGACATTCGAGCTTACATAATGGACTGTGCTAATTAAAAACATAAATCCAATTTCTTAACTATGCAATGCAACAACTAAATGCATACAACATTATTCAACCATTTGAATGCATCATTCTATTCACAACAAGTACTAATAAATAAATATATCTCAGAGTAAATTTCACAACAACTATATCAACATTATACATGAGTAAACACAACAAATAGAACACTTATCTTATAAAATGTGCAACCCGTTGCAGAGGATGGACGAACGTTCCTCCTAACTGTAGGCTTGCTAGTCCATATCTCAACAACAAGCCACCCTCGAGCTGGGGCTATGAATCCACAAGAGACCCTAAGGTTGGATAATGTACCCTTCTCAACATTCAATTCTCTCAACAAATTCTAGTCCACTAGCTCTCTTCCCCTCAACATGCACAACCCAAGGGATGGAATCCCCCTCACTGCTCATAGTCCATCAGACCTTTCCAGTCCCCTCAAAGGCTTCCAACACAATTTGGATAGGAAATTTACTTGCTGGGACCTTAGGAATTCTACAACTGCAAACACAACTTCACCCAACAACAAAACACGTGCTTCATTGGCGAATTTCGAACATTACGTTACTCCCAGGCACAAGGCCTCTTTCTCCACGAAATTTTAGCTTCAAACAACTGCTAAACTTGCACATAATAACTACCTTCAAGCTTCACCACTCAGAACTTCTTTGCTAGCCAAAAAACTCCATGTAAAAACAACTCTCTATGCAAAAACGCGAATGTGTAATTATGGTCTCCTACTCATACAAATTTCCTCTATTTCTCTTGCTTTCTTGACTTGCACTCTTCCCCAAGCTGATTGTACTCAACCCCCATGCTCTCAGTAACTATGGGATGTGACTATCACACCCACTCTCTTACATGTATTCAATGATTGGGATCTAGGACACTCAACAAGTAATGGAAGGTTCATGATAAAGATAATTTAGAAAGAAATAAGAAATGGGTTTTGGTTTAATAGGCATGGGTAAACTCTCCCCCCATTGGACCCTTTCCCTCTCTTGTGGATACTTAGCCCCCAAATCTCTGTTCGTGTCCATCTGCAGTTGGCGATACATTTTATTGATCATATTCAATTTACATCATTTACATATTACATCATTTTGGCTCTCGGCCATACATTACATTTACATTATACATCGCTAATTTGGGGTTTGAAAACGAGAATGTTACATGCCCCCCCCCCCCTACAAACTGCACCGTCCTTAGTGCACATAACCATACAATTTACACATTGACATATATAAAAAGCATTACATCAGAATACTTGATAATTCCACAACTTGATGACTCATGCAACAATTCCAACCAACAATCCCCATTTCCCCTCAAACCCCACATCGGTTGGACACAAATATCAAAGTTGTGGCTCTAGGAACTCCAATTGCCAAAATGGAGTCTTCATTCGCTTATGTACAAATGTACATTTAGTTTTCTTCAAAATATGCAAAAAATTGTGGGTATGTTATCGCATGGCTTCCTCGTGCTTCCATGTAGAGTCCTTAGGACTGTAGTAGGTCCATTGAACCTTTACCAAGACGATGAATTTTTTCCTGAGAACTTTTACTTTCCAGTCTAGGATGCGCACTAGTTCCACCTGAAAATCCCCTTCATGTTCCAGCTTCCACTTCAATAATGTGGGATTGATAGTCTGCTTGTCTATTGTCCAAGGTTGCATAGATTCTTGACATGCTTTTGCCCACGTCCTCTACTGTCTCCTTGTTTTATGCTATGCATAGTTTTCTTCTTATCTCCTCGGTGAGGACAATCTTTATACATGTGATCTCCTTCACATCCTCAACACTTTATGGGCTTCTGTCTTCGCCTCTTTCCCAAGGACTGTCATTTTCTGATCACCTTGATATGGCTGCAATTGCTAATGTGCTTGAGAACTATTCCTTATGAAAGGAGGCTTGAATCCTTTCTTTCTTTGATCCATATTTCCTTTCTTCTTACCATCCTAGGCCCTTTGGAAAGTTGACCTTCTTTTGTTATGCTCATACAAATACTTGGCCTTTCGTATGGCTTCTTCTAAATTCTTGGGCTCATCAAACTGAATTTTATCCTTGTAGAAAGATGGAAATCCACTCATGAACCTCTGAATTTTGACCTTCTCATCTCTGATAAAACTCACATACCTGAGAAGTTCTAAGAACGTTTTCTCGAATTCATCCATAGTCATGTTCCCAAGTTTAAGTTCAAAGAACTCTTGCATCTTCTTGTCATTGTATTGCTCTGACAAACACTGTTGATGAAAATATTTCTTGAATTGCTTCCAAGAAATTCTTTTCTCATCAAGGTGCTTAACTTGCTTCAGTTAGTCGCACCACATAGATGCCTTTCCTTGAAGGTGGTAGACTACAATTTTGGCTTTTGCATTTGATGAGTAATCATGTAACTGGAAATATTTTCTCATTCCTAGCAACCATGCTTCTGCATCTCTTTTCTTGTTTTGCCCATCAAAATATGGTGGCTTGATCTTCCTAAGCTCCCCTTGCAAGTTGTCCGATTCATCTCTCCTTTGATGCTTGATAAGAGATATACTTGGGATGCTTTCTGAACTCGAATGTGCATATGCTATTCTAGTCAAGTGCCCAGGGAAATGATGATGCTGATGCCTGCTAGCACTCCTTGACCGTCTAGATCCTCCATGATCATCCCTCTTATCATGAGATCTAGATACTTCCACTTGCCTTGCACTAGCTTCCTGCTTTGTGACCAAATCTTTGTTGAATTGCTTCTGCAACATATTCAGGCTTTGTAGTATCTTCTCCCGAGCTTTCATGATCCTTTCATTATCGACTCTGTAGCTATGCACTTCTCTTTGCAAGCTTCTCATAGTTACATGCTCTTTCCCATCTCTTCTTCCATTAGACTCAGTGTTAGCATTTTCCCATGCTGACATGTAGACTTATAACCTCTTCTTCACGACTGTAGGACCCTTGAGCATCCTCCATATCTCTATTTCTCATATAGGAACTAAAGTATGCTTTTCTATATCTCTAATTCTGCAAGAATGTGCATGCAATAATTGATGTTAGAATTAGGTACACTGCAAAATATTTGTTAATTAGATTACATGTTATTCTTTATATCAATTTATGAAGAACATAATGCACCAAGTCAAAATATGATGACTTAAATACACAAATTACTCTAGCTCAATACCGACAAGAAATTACAGTTATTGTATGGGAACAAATCCATTTTCCATTCTCCAAAACAACTCTCCAATGACGATACTCATGCCTCATTCTGAGTTATGAGCAAAAAGTTACAACATTCACAAGTTGTAATTTTCTACTCACTTACTGTTACACAAATCTCTTTATTACTTCTGAGAAATTTTTAGCACACAATTCAAAATTCTGGGTGGATAGAAGTCTCCTCCTCAAGACCTTTCCAACGACTATTTGTTTGCTTAGATTCGAGTTATGCGTTGAAAGTTATGGTCTAGAGACGTTTTGACTACTTTTCCCCTTTTATCCCTGTGTGCTACATGTGTCTTATTTATCTTTCTGCACATTTTTACGTACTCATATTCTAAATCTGGCTCCATCGCTGTGTTTTGTGATTCATAAGCTTTCCATAGACTGTTCCTGAGCCCCAAATGGACTTTTGAGCAAGGAGTTATGCCCTATGGAAGTAATCTAGCGTTGAAATTTTCCTTTAACTGTTTCAGCTGTAACTTTCTCATACGAGTTTTGTTTTATGCTCGGAGTAGCTTGTTGGATAGCTCTCCGAGTTATTTGATTTAAGCTGCAGAGGCAATATACATTGGTAAACTCTATTCTTGTGGGTTTTGATTGCCTAAAATCATCGTTTAGGGCCTCAAAATCACCTCACAAGTTAATGAGCATCAAAAACCCGTAAAATTCATAGAAATTTCACTGTTTTTAGTATTTTAAAATTTCTTTACTCTGAGCCATTGATCTCAAATCATAAGAAATATGGACCGTTGATACGCTCTCCATCGACGATCAACGATCGTATATTTCTTATTGTAAACCAAACTTTCCCATCGATCTCCGTGACGCCCGATCATTGACCATCGACCATTGGTCGTTTCTTTTCGTAAACCAAAAGTCTCCCACGAATCTCACCAATTCTCGACCATCGACGTTTGGTCATTGGCGAATCCGTTCGCTGATCAATTTAGTTACAATTTCTTCGAACCCTGACCATCGATCATTGTCCATCTCTTTCCCAATGTGGAAACAATGTTGATGTGGTATGACACGTAGATGATGACATGGCATGACACATCATCTTGAGGTATCAACTTGGCTGATGTGGTATGACACGTGAGTGTTAAAATGACATGACACGTCATCATCCTCTTTTCCTTCATCGACGAATGATCATTTCTCTTGGATGAATTTAAAATACCTTGCTAAATCTGCTGACGCCGATCACTGACTATCGATGATCGGCGATCCCCTTTAGACGCATGAAACCTTCACCAATTTTTGTCGATTCCCGATCATCGAGCATTGGCGATTGACCATACCCTTTGGATGCATGAAACCTTCGCCAAACTCTGTTGATCCCCGATTATCGACCATCGATGAGTTTTGTTAGCGAACTTCGACACTTAGGAATTTTGGCCAAATTCCTCGACGAATCTAGGTCATCGATCTTCCACTCGTTGACCACCATTTCAGTCAACAATACTTAGCCGACAAAGCATTTCCACGCCCCTCCATCAATTATATTCACTTGCAAGATTGCCACTAGTTATATAGCCTGCCAAATGACTGCAAGACATACTAAATAACCATTATGATATATATGATTAGTAGGTGGGATACCCTAGAAGAGAAAATAAGAGAAATTATTTCTAAGATGACAACACATGCTTGAAAAGTTCAAATAATGATCTACAATTATGATATGTATGACAACATTTACTCCAGTTTGATTATAAGGTTTTCTCTACCCTGGTTGCATATTAAAGATTGAGGTTATGCTCATAAAAATTTAAAAGGTTTCTCATATCACATGGCAAGTATTTACAACACTTGGTTACATGTATGCAAATGCTAGCTTGTTTATCCATCAAATATATGGTTTCTTTGCAATTATAGTTTATGGTGGCTCTGTTTGGACTGGTTTTTAGTTTGTTTCTCTTCCCCATTCTCTTATTCTCTTGAAAAATTGTTGAAATGAAATTCCATAGCATTCATTTACTCACTTTCCATCATTTTCAGTGCAAAATTATTAGTTTCTCTTATGATGGAGATAACCTTAAATTTATTATATGATTGACATCTCAAAAAAGTTAAGATGCAAGGCTTGATATGCGAACACATTGTGTTGATTATAACAATATTAATACATATATTGTGAGCTGAAAATTATTTAAAGACTCTGACTAATTTTGATGCAGGAGCACCCTGCCGCCAAAATCAACCTTGTTTGACTAGACCTAGGGCGGTCTTGAATTTAATTGTTAAATTCCTATGTTTTATGGAATTCTAGAAGGGTGTATAGGATTGAGTATGTAATTGGGCTTGTTCTTGAGAGTTTGTTTTAGATTTAGGTCTCATGACGATTTTGAGGATCTAGAGAGATCCCAGGGGTTGTTAAGAGGATTTTGTGGATCTAAGTATCCTAGAAGTTAATTTAGAAAGGATTGTTAAGATCTGAACCAATTATGGTTTTAGAACATGTGTAATTAAATTATAAGCTTTCAAGCATGAAGGGTGGTCAATTTAGTAGAGAATCATGTCAAGGTTGAGGAAAGATCGATTATTGAGAATCAAGCCAAAGAGAGGAAACACCCAAATTGTGAGATCGGGAAAAGAGAAGTTCCAACTGTAAATGTTATGTATAGTAATCAATTGAATAAAATCTGGAGAATTTACTAGGCGTATTTGTGCTAATGAAAGGTTGAATACCTTGGTAGTTATTTCTATGTTGAATGATTAGTGCCCAAGAATCGAATTTGCAGGACTGTGCGCAGGTTACAAGGTTTACAATGTGGAAGAAACCCTTTGTGGACATAGAAGGAACAATAACTGTAATATCCCTATTAGGATCCATACCGACCCTCAGATTGAAAGTCTATTGTGCAAGGAAGTGGGATTAAAGTGCAGCCTCGATTGTTGATCACAATTAGATAAAAAATATGCATAGTTTCATTTGGGGAATGTTTGTGACCCTTGGATCAAGAGGAAGAGTAATCGTGACCGTTGATTGAGTACCAGTCCACTCATTTGTGTGTTTGAATTTGAACGGCTATGATTTGATCTGGGAGAGAGCCTCACGAGATCAACAACCCATATTGATCATCAATTGGGTTCCAAATAAGAGAGTGTAGGTGTTTGAAAGTCTTTATATCAGATTTCTTGTCAGAAATTAACTCCGACATCAAGACCGCGAGAAAGAAGATCCACCGTCCGTCGACATAGATTGCCATGGGAGATCGACCGTTCATTGGAGCCAAGTTTCAGAGCTCCATTCCAAAATTAAATCCTAAAATAACATCCTGAGGTTGAAATCTGTTCGTCCCTCATCAGAACATGGATAAATGATACTCTGATGAAAAGTACCGATCAATGGTGTAGATCGATCGAAGAGGCGCACAAATTCACAGTTAAGAAGGACGTATGGTGACAACTGATTAGTGTTCGGAGTAGACCTATCAGAGTCAATTATCAGGAAGAATTGCGACATAATGACATTGATAGATGATGAAGATCTATTTAGAGTTGAATAGATCGACGACTCAGGAAGATACACGTGGCAGGTCACTAGAGTGACAAATGGCAGTCGACAGAGACTCGAACGTGGTATTAACGAATGAGGTATGTACACGTGGCAATGAAGTGGACAAATGAGTAAGTGACACATGACAGTAGGATCGAAGAATAAGAGGTTGGCATGTGGCATCCACGTGTGAGTGCCAACATAGGCGTGGCACAGTGAAACTGGGACGGTGATCCGTGACCGTTAGATCCAGACAGATCAACGATGGAGAGGTTGACAACGTTAAGAGTTCGAGGAGGAAGGTGAAAGACCATCAGAGTGGACATTTCAGAGTGCATTAGCGTAAGAGAGTCCGACGACGAGCTCCAATAGAAAATTAAATGGACAGTTAATCCAGACCATCGATCAAGATCATGTAAGAACGAGATCTAATCGTCCATTGACATAGTTGTTTCGGGGTCTGTCACAATTCAACAATTGAAAGGATATCGACAAAAGGATCGAGGAATATTCTATTGAGTGAATTGATGTGTGTACATCCGTCCGTCTGCTTGGAGATACACTTTGGATTGTTCCATTCTGTGCCCATCAACGACGGAGACGAAGGCCGAATTAAGCCCCGATAGTATTAAATGCATGGTCATAACCCGAGGTCACTTGAAGTTTAGTTGCGGATTTAAGTGTGTGGTTAAGCACCTGGTTGCAATTGAGGTCGTATTGGCTTAGCTCCAAAGGGGAAAAGGAGCCAACGAAAGTGTATAACCCGAGATTATGGTGGAGGTCTTATGGAGACAAGTGCCGAGTTTGAGCGCGAATAGACTAGTGCGCATAAAAGAGGAATTGGAACTTTGTTAAGAGAGAATTTGGGCTCGCGTGAAATTTAGATAGCAACTCGATCCAAGCTGAGCAAAAATTCCTTCAAAGAATTCTGCAATACCCGTGGGTATAGACCAGGATGGTCATCATTTTCGGTATCAAAGTGTCATAATCGAATATTGAAGACCTTAAATGAACATAGTTCACTTTTGGTATCAGAGCGGGAGAATCAAAGATTGAATACCTTAAATGAACGAAGTTCGTTTTTGGTATCAGAGCAAACAAATTTTGTTTGTATTGAAGAGGCCATTTCAAGTTTATAAATCTACAACAAAAGATTGCAAACAACACAGAATCTGAGTTGATTCAGAGGGGAACATGCACAGAGGAATGCATGAGGAAATTGCAGAAGTGTTGTGACAAAGAGTTGTCCATTCAAGTGCATTGAATGTGAGAGACAAGATCTCAGAACACGATCTTGAAGGTATGAGATATAATGTTTTATCTCTGGATTTTAATTATCAATGTTAATGTTAATTAGTAGGTAGAAGCAAAAGGAGAAGGGTAAGGATTGACAACCCTTACAACCAGTAGAGCTATGACAGAGGGTAAGGAGAGATCTCAAGTGAAGAATTGTGGCAGAACCTTTCAGCAACAGATGATGTAACACTTCCAGCTGAGGATTGGAAGTAAGGAGAACAAGAGGAGTTCTATAGAGAAAGTGAGTAAGTGCAGAGCCATAGGAGAGCAGAGGAATGCTCAGAGGGTTCTAGTGGAGAGAACCTGTAATACCAAAAGGCCATAGCTTAGGAGGAATCTTGGTGAGGTATTGAGTAGCAGATGAGGAGATTTTCTACAGAGGCTTGATGCAGCTCGCATGTGAAAAATGATATGTTCACAAAGGTTGAGGTGAAAAGTAAATGGACAGTTAATCCAGACCATCGATCATGATCGTGTAAGAACGAGATCTAATCTTCCACTGACATAGTTGTTTTGGGGTCTATCACGATTCAATGATTGAAAGGGTATCGACAAAAGGATCGAGGAATATTCTGTTGAGTGAATTGATGTGTGTAGATCCGTCCGTCTTCTTGGAGATACACTTTTGATTGTCCATTCTGTGCCGATCAACGACAGAGACGAAGGCCGAATTAAGCCCTGATAGTATTAAATGCATGGTCATAGCCCGAGGTCACTTGAAGTTTAGTTGCAGATTTAAGTGCGTGGTTAAGCACCTGGTTGCAATTGAGGTCGTATTGGATTACCTCCAAAAGGGAAAAGGAGCCAACGAAAGTGTATAAGCCCACGATTATGGTGGAGGTCTTATGGAGATGAGTGCCGAGTTTGAGTGCGAATAGACTGGTGCGCATAACAGAGGAATTGGAACTCCGTTAAGGGAGAATTTGGGCTCGCGTGAAATTTAGATAGCAACTCGATCCAAGCTGAGCAAAAATTCCTTCAAATAATTCTGCAATACTCGTGGGTATAGACCATGATGGTCATCATTTTTGGTATCAAAGTGTGATAATTGAATATTGAAGACCTTAAATGAACATAGTTCACTTTTGGTATCAGAGTGGGAGAATCGAAGATTGAATACCTTAAATGAACGAAGTTCATTTTTGGTATCAGAGCAAACAAATTTTGTTTGTATTGAAGAGGCCATTTCAAGTTTAGAAACTTGCAACAAAAGATTGCAAACAACATAGAATCTGAGTTGATTCAGAGGGGAACATGCACAGAGGAATGCATGAGGAAATTGCAGAAGTGTTGTGACAAAGAGTTGTCCATTCAAGTGCATTGAATGTGAGAGACAAGATCTCAGAACATGATCTTGAAGGTATGAGATATAATGTTTATCTTTGGATTTTAATTATCAATGTTAATGTTAATTAATAGGTAGAAGAAAAAGGATAAGGGTAAGGATTGACAACCCTTACAACCAATAGAGCTGTAACAGAGGGTAAGGAGAGCTCTCAAGTGAAGAATTGTGGCATAACCTTGCAGCAACAGATGATGTAACACTTCTAGCTGAGGATTGGAAGTAAGGAGAACAAGAGGAGTTCTATAGAGAAAGTGAGTAAGTGCATAACCATAGGAGAGCAGAGGAATGCTCAGAGGGTTCTAGTGGAGAGAACCTGTAATACCAAAAGGCCATAACTTAGGAGGAATCTTGGTGAGGTATTGAGTAGCAGATGAGGAGATTTTCTATAGAGGCTTGATGCAACTCGCATGTGAAAAATGATATGTTCACAAAGGTAGAGGTGAAAATGACCATTGATGGTCATTATAGAGGCTCACGAGGAAGCCACAACAAAGGAAAGGAAGATGCCAAATAAAATGGCATTAAGAGGATGCGTTAAGAGGAGCTTGACTGAGAAATGGCTGACTTAAGGATACAACTCAGATACATTGGACAACTTCTACATAAGAAGATAGAGGAGAACTAGAGACAAGGGTGCAATCTAAAGAAGAGAGTCAAGTGGCATGTGATGCAATTATTTGCAAGGAAGCTGAGGAGAAGCTTGAGGAGTTTGAAGCACAGGTTGAGTGCTTTGATGAAGAAGGAGAAACTCATAGGAGTTGAGTTCAGAAAAAGGTCACTGACATAAGTTCACTTTTGTGAACTAGATCAATGAGGTATCCTTGGAGAGGATGAGGAAGAAGAGAGACCCATTGAGAGTCTCATGAACTATTTGGGAAGTTCAGATCATCATGAGGATATGCTGACAGAGGAATAAAATGAGGCTAGGAAGCCTTATGTTTTTAAATCTGATAATTTGTGTATGATTGCAGGTTGTGCAAGAGAAGAAGTTGGTCTGTCATTTGGAACTGTTATAAAGACTGCTAAAGATAGAGATATGCTTTGTGAAAGCATATCAACAGAGCATAATCAAATTTATGTTATGGAGGAGGATGCGATATTGTCATCTCATGAAGGTAGCCAAAGGAAGGACTACACACAACTTGCAAATCAAATTGTTGAAAATGAAGATGTTGATGAGAGTCTGATGAGGTGTTCAAACCATCACAAGGGGATGATGCCAGGAGAGGCAGATGAGGAATTTGATGCTGCATTGGAGCGAATCAAGATGATGCTAGAAACATCAACAGAGACTTCAGAGTCTCATAGTTTTACAACTGATCATTGGTGTGTGTTTGTAGGTACTGGAGAAAGAAAAGGAAGACATATTCATAATTTTTTCATAGAGAATGAGGAGAAAACATTGTCTCATGAAGGTGATCAATACCTAGATCACTTTTTATTAAGTGATGCATATATGGGGAAGCTTGTTGTTGCAATAAAAAAGGAAGAGGATGAAGGACGGCACTCATATATAGTGCTTACTGGTTTTGAAGAAGAACTGAAGATGCTTGAGAACTGGTTAATCAATCCAAGGATTGATAAAGAGTAATGCATTACACAGTTGCAGGTACAAAGTGTTTAGAAATGATTAGTTGCAACATTGAAGATGAGAGGAAGAATCCTGAAGATATAATTCAGGTTCCCACAAGAAATTTGGAAAGGCAACTGAATATCTCAAACACTTATAGATAGAGATATGAAGAAGACACGCAACAACCAGTGAACAACAACATCAACAAATTTCAGTAGCAAGATTGCAATGGTATGTACNATTAGTTGCAACATTGAAGATGAGAGGAAGAATCCTGAAGATATAATTCAGGTTCCCACAAGAAATTTGGAAAGGCAACTGAATATCTCAAACACTTATAGATGGAGATATGAAGAAGACATGCAACAACCAGTGAACAACAACATCAACAAATTTCAGCAGCAAGCTTGCAATGGTATGTACCAAACAGAGGACATACTGGACAGGGAGATTGAAGAAATGAGGACGTTGATGGTGAAGATGTCTCATAGAAGACACGCTGAAGAATTTTGTTTTTACATCAGCAGAGCAAATGAACAGTTGCAGATAACAACAATAAAACAACAAGGCAACAAGGCAAGCAAGCAACAACATAAAGTATGCGATCCAAGATGATTTCAACAATTGGAACTCATGATTAGGAGATCATGAACACATTTTGTTCCTTGGGATTCTGATACAGGAGCATCCTTCCTCAAAAAACAACCTTGCTTGACTAAACCTAGGGGGGTCTTGAATTTAATTATTTAATTGTTAAATTTCTATGTTTTATGGAATTCTAGAAGGGTGTATAGGATTGAGTATGTAATTGGGCTTGTTCTCGAGAGCTTGTTTGAAATTTAGGTCTCATGAGGATTTTGAGGGTCTAGAGAGATCCTAGGGGTTGTTGTGAGGATTTTGTGGATCTAAGTATCCTAGAAGTTAATTTTGAAAGGATTGTTATGATTTGAACCAATTATGTTTTCAGAACATGTGTAATTAAATTGTAAGCTTTTGAGCATGACGGGTGGTAAATTTAGTAGAGAATCATGGAACGGTTGAGGTAAGGCCGATTACTGAGAATCGAGCCAAAGAGAGGAAATGCCCAAATTGTGTGATCGGGCAAAGAGAAGTTCTAACTATAAAGTTATGTACAGTAATGGATTGAATAGAATTATGAGAATTTACCTGGCATCTCTGTGTTAATGAAAGGTTGAATACCTATGTAGTTATTTCTATGATGAATGATTAGTTTCCAAGAATCGAATTTGAGGACTGTGCGCGGGTTCCAGGGTTTACAATGTGGAAGAAACCCTTTGTGGACAAAGAAGGAACAATAACCGTCAGATCCCTATAGGGATCCATACTGACTATTAGATTGAAAGTCTATTGTGAAAGGAAGCGAGATTAAAGTGCAACCTCGATCATTGATCACAATTAGATCGACGATCCACATCATTTAGTTTGGGGAATGTTTACGACCCTTGGATTAAGAGGAAGAGTAATCATGATCGTTGATTGATTACCAGTCCACTCATTTGTGTGTTTGAATTTGAATGGATACGATTAGATCTCGGAGAGAGCCTCACTAGATCGACAACCCATATTGATCATCAATTGGGTTCCGAAGAAGAGAGTGCAGGTGTTTCAAAGTCTTTATATCGAAGTTCCTATCATAACTTAACTCCGACATCATGACCGCGAGAAGCAATATCCACCGTCCATCGACATAGATTGTCGTGGGCGATCGACCGTTCAACAGAGCCAAGTTTCAGAGCTCCATTCCAGAATTAACTTTGAAAAGAGCATCCCGTGGTTGAAATTCGTGTGTCCATCAACAAAACATGGATAAAGGATACTTCGACAAGGAGCACTGATCAACGGTGTAGATCGATCCAAGATGCACACAAATTTATAGTTAAGAAGGATGGGTGATGACAATTGATTAGTGTTTGGAGTAGACCCATCATAGTCAATTAGCAGGAAGAACTCCGACAGAGCTACACTGATAGACGACAGAGAGATATTCGAAGTCGAATAGATCGACGACTCAGGAAGAGACACGTGGCAGGTCCCCAGAGTGACACATGGCATATGACAGAGACCCGGACATGGTATCAAAGAATGAGGTATGTACACGTGCCAGTGAAGTGGACGAATGAGTAAACGACACATGATAGTCATATCGACAAATAAGAGGTTGACATGTGGCATCCACGTGTGAGTGCTGACATAGGCGCGCCACAATGAAATCGGGACGGTGATCGTTGGATCCAGACAGATCAACAGTGGAGATGCTGACAACGTTCAGAGTCCGAGGAGGAAGGTGAAAGACCATCAGAGTGGACATTTCAGAGTGCATTAGCCTAAGATAGTCCGATGGTGAGCTCCGATAGAAAAGAAAATAGATAGTTAATCCAGACCATCCATCGGGACCTTGTAAGAACGAGATCTAACCTTCCATCAACATAGTTGTTTCAGGGTCTCTCAAGATCCGACGATTGAAAGGGTATCGGCAAAAGGATCGAGGAATATTTTGTTAAGTGAATTGATGTGTGTAGATTCCTCTGTCTAATTGGAGATAGAATATGGATTGTCCATTTTGTGATGATCGACGACAGAGATGAAGGCTGAATTAAGCCTCGATAGTATTAAGTGCATGGTCACAACCCGAGATCAGCTGCGGATTTAAGTGCGAGGTTAAGCGCTTGGTTGCAGTTGAGGTCATATTGGCTTAGCTCCAAAGGAGAAAAGGAGCTAGCAAAAGTGTATAATCCCGCGGTTATGGTGGAGGTCTTATGGAGATGAGTGCTAGGATTGAATGCGATCAGAGTGGCGCGCGTAATAAAGGAATTGGAACTCTGTTAAGAGAGAATTTGGGCCCGTGCAAAATTTAGAGAGTAGCTCGATTCGAGTTGAGAAGGAATTCCTTCGAAGAAATTTGCAATACCTGTGGTTATAGACTGGGATAGTCATGAAATTTAGTCAAGGATATGAAACAATGTTTTTGTTATATATACAGGATCAAGCCCCCTTATTATTTCACTTTCTAGGCATTATTTGATGAAGTATCGAAGCATATATCATTTAATGTCATATCTTTTCCCCCTGTTATATAAATAGAAAATGATTTTAAAAGAGGAAGTTTGCCGACTATTTTGACATAAACAATTTGATGATTACTTGACATGAATTTGAAAAGACGGTGGATATAAATTGTGAGTTAAGTACATGTTATCGCACAATTTGTAGGAAGGGTTTAGGTAGCTTGAGTCAAGGCTTCAAACTGGCGTAACAGGAGCTTCCCCACCCATTGTCACCTTGATGGGGAGCTCTTTCTATTTAGGGTGGCTAATCCCAAGGGAGACATCCCTAGTAATCTGGGGTTCTGAAAGGAAAGGATCAAAGGTTCAATGGTCAAAGGTTAAAATAGGCTTTCCCTTCACAGATTACTGCCAAGAAGATAGTCAAAGAAGATATTCCACTGATGAGGGCACCTGTTTGCGAGACAAGACAAATAAAACTAAAATGTGCTGCAGTGGTTAGTACTTCAAAACATTAATGACTATCTTTAACATATATGAGCAATAATAGAAGTAATTATTGACGAAGTCAATGATTGCAATAAAA